>QLSR01000052.1:760557-771661 GCA_031780015.1 Citrullus colocynthis
AAAAAAAAAAAAAAAAGACGAAGACTCGGGATAAGATTGAAAGTACTTTTTAAAACTTTTGCCTACAATGATGGCTAGATTGAAACATCAACATGTTATTAATAGTATATTAGTAACAAAAACTAAATGTATTCTTGAAAGATTAATGTTTTGGTAACAGAACAAAACTTTTGTTTTAGTTTGGCTGCAACTCGACCACATAGTCCATGTTATATATGAATTTAGAACCAATTGTTGTATCATGAAATGTCATCATCTTGAAAAAACGTATACTCTTAGAGAACAGTTGAAATAGAGAAAGAATGTGAAAGTTTTTCGAGAGTGTGCAAAGTTATGAAATCATTTTAGAATGGAAAAAGCGCAATTAGTCTCAGAAGAGTCAGCCAGAGCAAATCATAGACAAGCTTCTCAAATGTCACAATTGGTACCAAATCTATAATGATCCGGTCTTAAGAAAGCTTGCCGTGTAGTCCTATGAGAGCATTCGGAATCTATACGAGGATCGGCACTCGATCACTTCCTTTTCCACTAAGTGATTGCTTAGGGACTTTAGCGTACAATCTGGGCTATTTCCTCTCGACTTTGGATCTTAGCACCCCAAAAGTATGAGAAAATTTTGTTATTTGATTCAAAAATTAAGACTCCATATTTGGAAATTTTGCACAAAAAATAAGATTTACCAATGCACAAATGTACATTGAATAACTTTGTCAAAATTCATAAATTACAACAAAAACAATTTGCTCTGATGTCATTTTCTCTTGAATTTTATTGATTTTATATCGTATATATGTTCAACAATTCATTAAACACATAAGAGAATGTTTTTTTTTTTTTTTGAAATGATATTTGGGAGCCAAAACTTATTAAATAGTCAAAATTGTAATACTTTGTAAAGTTTAAGATTACGAATATAGCATTTATCTAAGTATGAGGTATAATTTGATGAAATTAAAAATTTAGAGTTAAAATTGATATACAACACAACAATTTCATAGTCTAAAATTGGTTTATATCTAATGTAACTTCAAATCCTCGGACCGTTTTTACAAGAAAACCAATGTTCATCCAAGTGCATACAAAATTTGGTTTTCCCACATGTAAACAACAAAATCATATTTCAAACAACACAAATAATCTAAAGAATAAAGTTGAACTCATATGTGCAAAATGGGAAAAAAAAAAAAAAAAAAAAAAATAATCATACATTTATATGTTAACATAGTTCCTTAATACTTACACTAAATCAACCACTTTCTTTCCTCATTTGAAAAAAAAAAAAATGTTTCCCATGAAAAACTAAATTATAGTGCTTGTATATTCAACAAAATCACAAAATAATGCATTTTAATATCTGAACTGCTTTAAACTTTAAATCTTACAAATAAAATCATATATACATTGAGTCTAAAGCAAAACTAATAGTGAAGGGTGTGTTGGGAGTACCTTTTCAAAGTGTTTAATTTAAAAAATAAGTCAGTTTGAAAAAATTTCAAGTGTTTGGCAACTACTCAAAATAAATCATGAAAAAATGAGTTTATAAAATAAGAGCCCGTTTGGATAAATTTTAAAAATAAATATTTTTCAAAAATTTATTTTCATTTAAACACTCTTGATAATAACTATTTAAAATAAAGACACTAGTGTCTTTCAAAATCCATTTTGAGTGGTTGCCAAATACTTTACTAATGACTTATTTTTTTAAATTAAACACTTAAAAAAGTATTCAAAACACATGCTAAGTTGGTTTAAGATAAACACTTCAAACTAACTTTTTTAGGAAATTGAATTTTGAGTGTTTAATGGTTAATCTCTTCCTAATTCTTCATTTCCACTATGTTATCTTGGCTACCACCACCTTTCGTTGGCCACCTCGGTGACCACACCACTAACAACCTACTCCGGTGATTATCATTGGTGGCCAACTTTGGTGACTACCACTGATGACCATTTTCCAGCAACCACCATCGGTCAACTTTGGCGATTATTGTTGCCAACTTTGGGAAACTCCAGCGAATGTCGGTATCCAACCCTAGTCACCATAGCCAACAGCCAACTCCGACGACCATCGCATACAACCAACTCGAACAACCATTATTTAAACTTATTAATTTATAGTACTTTATATTCCTCCTTTATAATAATTTAAAATTAATAAAAACACTCCTAGTATATATAATAAACCACACAAACTCGTATATATAAAGAAAAAGTTGCCGAACACTAATGGTGTGTTTTTATTTTATAAATTCACATCGAGAGCTATGCTAAAGAACCATTTTCAAAAATCATTCCAACAAACACAATAAATCTGTCCATCTATTATGCCCTCTGTAGGGGAAAGCCCAATAATTGGGCCCAGTAGAAATTAAGATGGGGCTACGGCCCAAAACAGAACAAGAAGCCCAAAATAGATAGATAAAAGAAGAGATTTTTGTGGAGAAAATTCGTATGTACACTTTATAAATGTCTTACAATTTAAGCTTTAATTTTTGACTAATTTAACCTTTTACCATTATTTCAAAATTTTTGAAATATTTAATTCTTTTCTTATTAACATCATTTTCCAATTTTGACATTTTTTATTTATTAATTTTAATTGATATTCATTTAATGAATGATATTTAAAATTAATGTTTTCCATTCATTTTAGAATAAATGTGGTATGGTATATATTTGATCAAATAATTAGGCATCTGTTTAGTATAATTTTTTCAATTTAATGTAGTAAAATAATGTACAAATTTATGAAGATTAAGAGATATATAAACCGAATTAATTATATATTCTCCGGATCAAGATAGATCGACGAAGGAGAAAACCAAATTTGCAATACAAATATGATCAGAAGATTTTTCAATTTCCTTATTGTTTAAACAAGCAAACAAAAATGTTGAAGAATCTATTTCTTCACTTTGTTTTACAATATATATTTTATTGCAAATAAAGATATTAATTTCTACTTCTTATACCTTAATTCTCTCTCCAATTAGACAAGGATATATGGATCATAGGTAGTTGAAAGCTTCTTAACTAGAAGAAAATAGTTATCCAAAAGGAAGTCTAATTAACAACTTAAACATTACTTACGAAGACAAAAGTAAAAAAATAAAAAAATAAATAAATAAAAATGATAATTATTAATTAGGATACTAAACTCAAGCCACAGCAATGGAATTCGTAGTCAATTTTCATATTAAAGGCAAAGCTTAACAAAGATAGATATGAATAAGGTTAGGGATTTTTGTAAGGATAACAAAAATATTCAGAAAAATAAAATTTGATGGATATTTTCAAAACAAAGCTTTCTACCCTTTTATTGGTGAATGGCATCACCAAGCCTTTTTTGGGTGATAATTTTTTTTCTGCTATGGGTCTTCTTCTCACTTTTTCCGCTCAATCCTGATCTTCACTTTGATTCCTTTGGTATCTAGAAAAACTCTGCATATATTACTATTACATGTCCGGTGTTATGAAAGGAAGAAGAAATAACTTTGCTCGTTGTAGAAATACAGGGAAGAGAGGGTTGTCGTTGTTAGAGAAGAAATACAAGAAAGGGAGTTTTAGACTGGGAGAAATAAAACGAGAGAGTTAAAAGGTAGAAAGAAAGAAAAATGGAACATTAAAAGCGTTTGAAAAGGTTATAAAACTTGGTCCAATTTTGGAGAACGAAAAATAAAATAAAACCCTAAAAGAATAAGGGGGAGATTTATAGGGTTTCCAAGATGGCATTCAGCTGCAAATCCACCAGCACCTTTCATGATTGACCTTCTCACCTTTTTCTTCTTCATATTCATGAAAAGTGCTTTTAAAGGCTTAGCTCGGAAAACCCTTTGAAGGTGCAAAGAGATCAAGAGAGAAATATATTTAAGGTGCAGGTGCAAATGCAGATGAAGGAACCAAACTTGGCCAAAAAACAAAATTGTTTGTTCTTCAACCATTGAAACAAAATAGTTGTACAGGGAAATCTGATAATTAACTATACACACACACACACACACACATATATTTCTACATAGAAGCATATGTGTCAACTCTTGTTTGGCTACAAACTTGGTGGTGCTGATTTTCTTGCATCCAAATCACAGGTCCACTGTTTTTTGTTTTGTTGTTTCTTTTTCTTTTTACTCTCAATCTAACCAGACTTTTAATACTTAATTATTATTTTGTAATATCCTATAATTTATAATACATTATATTATATTATATATTTTTATTTTAAAAAATGAATTAGTTTTTAACACGGTACTGTATTTCTAAATGTTTTTATTTTAGTTCAATATAATTATGCATTTTAAATTTTAAAATTCAAAGCCTAGATACTATGAAAACATAAAAATGTTTGTTTTTAGAATAATTTGCACTATTTTGATCATAGAATTGAATCTTGATTTAACTATCAAACAAATATTTGTTGATAATCTAAAAACGCAAAACGAAATCCAAATAACTAACTAAACAAGCTCTAATTTCTCCCATCCAACTCATTGTTAAACTCAAGAAAAAATATTGATAAGGGTTTAATCTCTAGACCTATATGTTTGAACTCTAAAAAGTATTTAGGAGCTCCTTGAAGTGTTTTAATTTTGTGTGCAATAGGTTCATTGAAAACTATAATAATAATAATAATAATAATAATAATAATAATTATTATTATTATTATTATTATTATTGATCTCCATACTTTCAAGTTTGTATCTAATATATCCCTTGAATGTTCCAAATCTTTTTAGAACTAACTCACCTATTAGACAAAAAATTAAATTTGGTCTCTAGTGAGAGATTAAACTTTCAAATTTGTACCTAGTAGACTCATGAATTTGTAAATAATAATAATAATAATAAAAAAAAGAATGTCGTATTAGACACAAAATCAAAAGCTTAATGATTCATTAGACATTAAATTAAATTCGAAAATTTAAGAACTTATTAGACACAAAATTCAAAATTTAAAGACTTATTAAAATATGTTTTTAAGTATAGAAACCTATTAGACAAAAAATGGAAAGTTGATCAACTTATTCAATGATATTTTTGGTTTATTGAACATCATTCTTTTCCTTTATGTAGTGAACTTAATCAATGATATTTCTTTTCAGCATTTCATAAAGATCTTTAAGTTTTTAATTTTTAAACTAATATGGCTTTCTCGAATATTCTTCGAGATTCCGAACCATGATTAAAATTCGAAAATATGATCTTAAAGCGAAGAAAACAGGAATTAGTTGTAAATAAGTTTCGTTTGTTTCCAAATATAGGAAAATGAACCAAAATTTTTGCAAATATAGCAAAATTTCACTCTCTATTTACGTAGATCGTGACTATCTATGTTTATTTGTGTTGTGATAGTAGTATATTGTGATATATTGTATATTAGTGATATTTTGCTATTATTTGTAAATATGCTCACCAATTTTGTCATTTAAAATAATTTTTCAATAATTTGGTTTTTTTTATGAATGGAAATGTAGAGAATAAAATTATTATCCTATAATATTATATGTATTAAATACTTTCCTATGCAACATTTACAAAGTAATTAATTAAGAGTTCCTTTTATAATATTTTTATTTTTATTTTCTATTTTCGTAAATAAATAATTTGAAAATCGTAGCTAAAAAACTGAAATATATATATATATATATATATTGAAATTTTGCTTAGGATTTTAAAATTGTTTTTCAAATTTTGAAAAACTAAATTAAAATTAACGAGCTGTTTAAAAAAAAAAAAATTAAATTAACCATCTTAATATTCAGAAACAAATACTAAAATTATGATCATCAATAAAGGGAAGTTTAGGTATTTTTTTGAGTGATTGTTTTAAATTTTTCTCTAAATGGAGATTAGCATTAATATATAAATACAAATCAAAATATTTTAGAGTTGTTTTCAAATATAGAAAAATAAACAAAAATATTTATAAATACAACAAAATATTACAATCTACCCGCGATAGATTACTACATGTGTCTATCTACGATAGACAGTGAAATTTTGCTACTATTTGTAAATATTTTTAACAGTTTTGTTATCTAAAATAATTTTTTAATATTTTACTTAAATTTTAAAAAACGAATATGCTATATATATATTTTTTAATTACAATACAAATGAAGAATGTAAATCTTTGTTAAGGAAGAAAAAAATCTAAAGATAAGATTAAGAGTAACATATTTTTTAAGTTAGATGCCAAATTCATGTCAACTTTTTAAATTTTAATTATTAAAAGGAGAATAAAACATAATAAACATGACCCAGAAGAAAAATTCGAAAAGACTCATAGATTTTGACAGGCTATAAAAATTTGAATCTTCAACCTTAACAGAATATATATATAAACTATTGTGAAAAGGTTGGGATAAACTTAGAAAAATAAGGGAAATACTTTATGAAGAAACACCTTTAAAAACACCCCGAGTTCTTTTAGATGCCTTTGACCATAAATGTTGTCTTTGTATTTGCCTTGAAAAATAAATGTTGTTTGACAAAGTACTTCTAACTATAAAGCCATATAATTAAAAGCTCATTTAATAATCATGAATCTGAAGTTGATACAAGTATTTAGAAAATATATATAGTGTAATGTGTTTTTATCCTAATATACGTATATTTGTTTTTAGTGACAAGGAATCAAATTTTTGACCATAAGAGAGGAAATACATACTAATTATTATAGAGCTGAGTTTATTTTGATTGTGTACATCCCAAGAAGTATATATTAAGATTTTTTATATATAATTCAAAACGTGATAAGTTTTTATATGAGTACCAAAAAAAACTCCTAAACATAACATGTTTATACATATTTTCTAAGTTTTCATAAATAATATGGTTCTCCACATAATAGGTTACGTTCAAATATTTTAAAAATACATTTCACCATTCAAAAATATGTAGTCCACCTAATCTATTGGGTAGAAACCTATATTATTTGAAGAAACTAGAACAATATACATGTAGATGGTGAGTGTGTGAGAGATTTAAAACTTAATTTCGGATATGACATGAACCTATAACAACTTCGTGTAGGTCGAAATTTGTACGAAAATCAATTTAACTATGTTCAAATTGACAACATGGATAGATTTATTATTATTATTATTATTATTTATTTCCTTTTACTATTCATAACAACAAAAAGACATATATGAGAAAGGTTAAAAAAGGAGATGTTTGAAAAAAGAAAAAATGAGAAAGGGAATTTGAGGAAGAGATAAGGATTTGAAGATTCCATCAATGACAGACAAGAGAAGACAGTGAGGAGGCTAGGCTGTCTTTGTATTGTATTGTTTAATTGTATTATTAGGTTGAAGTTTGATTTCAACAAAGGCCACGTGATGGGAAGCCCCATGCCACGTGGGATTTGATGTTCAACTAATCCCATTCTGCCACGTGTACTACTCCATTTGAAAAGCCTAACCCTCTGTGTGCCTTGTGAGGGACATCAATCCATGTGGACCTCCTACCCAAATTACAAAATAATAGTAATTGTAAATAAATATCTAAATTACAAAATAATAGTAATTGTAAATAAATAAATAGTCGCAAATAAATTTTAAAATATTGATGTCGAATGAAATATCAAGATTTCAATTTTACAAGAATGTCGATAAGAACATCTATAAATATCGATATTGATAGATATATTATAGAAAAATTATAAAAACAAAAAATTCAAATAAATATTTAAATTAATAAATAAATGTTTTAAGATTTTAAATAAGTTGGCAGGTTTCTTATTTATATGTGTCTACATTGGTGATATTTTCACTACTTATTGATATATTTTCTATTGAACTTTAATATAATACAAGTGATATATTTCACTTTAGGTGCATCATTTATATAACTGACATGTCTATTATAAAATATATTGGTGATACGGTAAGATTTCTTATTTTAAGGGTATAACCAACTCTTTCACATTTTTGTTTGGGTTGGACTTATGCTATATTTGCAAATAAAATACCGTTGGTTATATTTGCAATAAACTTCTTTTAATTCTATACTTTAAAAGGAGCAATGAGGGAAGAATTTTCATATCTTTATTTTGCTCTTACTTTAATAATTCATATTTTGTCCTATGTTACAACTATTTTGGTCAATGTAGTTACACACGAAGTAGTGTATTCTTTTGTGTATGGTTGTGATCTAAACTAGAGACATGCAACATTACGATCTATCGGTGAAGATATGTTTGAATGGACAATCACGTCATTTACTCTATTACAACTATTCAGGTAGAGTGGTTACACAACGAAGTGGTATATCATTTATGTATGATTGTGATATAAAATAGACATATAAAACATCACGATCTAATAATGGAGATATGTTTGAATAAACAATCGTAAAAATATAAAAACATGTCGATAATTTCCTACTGAAGCAATATCAGGCATTATTGAATTATTTTAAGGAAAAAAGAAAAACACAAAAACAAAGGACCTTGTAAACAGTCAGTTGAAGTACAAGTTAGACAAGGCACAGCAGCCTGTGGTTTGAGTGATACATCATGTTTGGTGATGAATGAGAATCTGTCCTTCTCTGCCTCCTACAATTCCACACTTCACCAGATTCAAAATGTTTGGAATATCAAGCTGTCCAATATTATTTGTAAATCGGAGGATTTGATATTGATATTAACTATCCATTGATGTTAGCGTCTTTAATAATTTTTATGAATAATGCTAGTAAAACATAAAAATATTATCTATTTAGTCTAATTTAAATAGAAATATATTAAAAATATCTATAGTTTAGTTTGAGGATAAAAATAACTTAATTATTAAACTAAATGAATACTCATAGATATTGATATTTTATTGATATTTTATCGAAATATGTATAAAATTAAAAAATATCGATATTTTAATTCTTGATTCCACACAACTCATGACTTAAGTGGTGTGGCCTTTTGAAGTTTCTTGAAAGAACAAAGAAAATTTTGTTTTTAGAATATATGTTCTCTCAAAATTATTTTATTTATCATATAATATGCAAATAGAGTAAATTAACCATTTTAATCATTGAATTTCAATTTGATTTCACTTTGAGTAAACACTTTAAATTGGTTAATTATATTTTGCGTAGTGACAATTCAAATGTAATCTTATTTTTGTTTAAATTTTTGACAATATGTAGGATAAAAGAATTGAACTTGATAGTACAACTACTATACCACTTTTGCTATACTCGTTTTGATTAATTTTAAAACAAATTACAACTCTTTTTCAGAAGAATACTATTTAACATATATTAGTAATAGTAATGAATCATGTGCAAGAAGTTTATAAGTATTGTAATGTGAAAGCTAAAAAAACTGTTTTATTTTAAATTCTGAATCATATGCTTAGGTCAAAATTCATTTTTATTTTGATAAAAATCGATTGAAATACATTTGAAAAATTTTCAAGCTATTTTGAGTAGTTGCCACACTCCAATTTCTTCCAAAATGATTCATTTTTTAAATTAAACACTTGAAAAATGTATTCTAATTTATTTTAGAATTTCTTTTCAACCACAATTTTGACTAAAAATCCTGTTTTTACACTTATTTAACTTTAAAAGATGATACTTCTAAAATGATTTAACTTAAAAATACAATCATTAATCCTTTTATAAAACTATGTAAGATTTAATTACTCATAGAAATATAGGGCTAATCAATTAAGCTTCAAAGGATACTTGACATCAAGGTTGAATAGAACTTGGCCAAAGTTCATAGAAGAAATGTCAATGCAATTATAATGCACGACCACTTAAGACAATTTATCTAAGGGTTGAAACTTCACGAACTCCATGTTTTCTATGTTTGTTTATTTTCTTTTATTTGTAGTCACCCAAATCTATTCATTTTTTACCGGTTACTACTTGGATTACATCAAAAAATTATTTCTTTGAAAACTAAATTTCACAAATAGTCTCATGGGAAACTATACATGGAATACCTCCTTATTGCTATTTGTTGATAGTGTATGCTTGCACTTGACTTGAATATTCTGAATCATTTTTAATTAAACAATCCATACACGTTTCAGTCATTGAGTTTTTCGTGTCGTCATCGTGGATCATTGTGATTAATTCAGTGTTTTAGAAATTACAATTCAATTGTGATCGCATTTGTTGATGGATAGCTTCCTAAATGAGCTATCTTTCTCGACTTAAATCGTGTTAGTTCTTAGGAATTTAACGCTTATCTGAGTTCTTAGATAGATTATTGATCAAGGGAAGCTGTTGAGGCATTCTGGATGCAAATCAAGCTAAAACAGAGTACTTAGCAAGCAAATGATGAAATCGGGCAAAGTAAGGCACAATATTGCACAAACGCTGGGGCGCTTGTGCATAGCACTTCTCACAGAAACAAAGGCCAAACAAGCATTGTGGCGTTGTCCTGTGGCATTGCAGTGCCCACCATAAGATTCACGAGCCTTGATTACTTCTCTCAAGTTATGTAATCATGGTTAGTTTCATTTAGTTTTATGGATTTAGATGAACCCAAATTGCAATTTTGTGAGGATTGGATTTTAATGCAATATTTCTCTCAACTTCTTTATCTCTTGTTTTAATTCTCTAGTGTGATTGAATGGTTAAGATTGACAATCCAAATCGTGAAGCATGCTAATAGCAAAAAGCTAACATATAATCCATAATTATTGTGTGTTGGGTGCCAAGTAGCATAGGTCATCTTTTGGGTATTACCAAGAATATCATGTAGTTATCTTGACTGGCTTAGAGATAGGGAGTAATCAAATAGTTAACTGGCATTCCCATTAGTTAACCGTCGTGGCTTAGCCCTAGACCTCAATGCATATGCTTAGGTTAATTATTAAATGTGTTTCATTCTTGGTTAATCTACATATTGTTTAATTAGGATTAAAGTCTTAATTAATAATTAAGGACGCTTAATGTCAACATTATCGGTTAAGCATGTCATGAGCTGATTGAGCAATATCCTAGAACCATAATTGTGACTGGAGGATTCCATTTTCATCATTAACTAAATGCATCTTGCTAATTTACTTTCCAAAGAATCCATCACTTTTCTTAGCCTATTTATATTCATTTCCAATTCCACACACAAGACCCCCCCCCCCCCCCC
>QLSR01000052.1:781874-820970 GCA_031780015.1 Citrullus colocynthis
TTTTTTTTGTTAATCTTCATCTCACATATCTAGAGCCAAAGATAATGTGTAGCTTAAATTTTTTGGATGCTTCGGCTGTTTTTCATTATCATATATTCATTGCTTGGTCCCTCGGGTATGGAGGCCATAGTAGTTTCATGATTTGTATTTATAACACGTTTATTTTTCCTCTTAATAATTCTTGCAGATCACAACTTATCTTGAGCAGAGATTTTACAAGGAATTGAGAAATGAGCAATTGCACTCTGTTAAAGTCATCATATGTATCTACAGAAAGCTGTTATTTTCTTGTAAAGAACAGATGTGAGTTCCTTATTTAATTTTGTAATGGCAGTGAGATCTTTGAATATCAATATCATTTTCCTGGATATTTCTGTGAGATGGCTATAAACTAGCACCAGGAAAGCTAAATTTGGTTGGGCAGTTGCCAATACATGCTTACATCTCAGTCATATGACCGGTTTAATAATGTTTGTTTCAACAATTAATTTTGATTAAATTACTTTGATACTCGGGCTCCCACTTTTGTAATATACATAGATAATGGATGATGTATATGTGTAAATCTGTTGCATTTCTTAATGGCCTCGAGTGTGTTTTTGGGCAGGTCTTTTCATTATCAATGGATTTTTGTAATTTCACTACTTTACTAAAATGCTGTGATTCATATGTAAAATGAAATTATATAGCTAAATTTTGTAAAACCATGATAACTTTTAAGCCATATGAGTAAATTAAGTTATTTTTCTTCAGAATAAATTTTCTGAAAACAATTTGCGATTTATGGAGAATTGGCCGGTGGATAATAAGCATGCTTAGTCATTTTTTATGTGTTCTAACCTGAAAATATACTACTTACATGCGTTCGAAAGTTGTAACTGGCATAAATAACTATTGCAGGCCACTGTTTGCGAGTAGTTTGCTTGGCATCATCCACATTCTATTGGACCAAGCACGTCATGATGAAATGCGAATTTTAGGATGCCAAGCCCTCTTTGATTTTGTTAATAACCAGGTAAGAATAACCAATTGGTATGCTTACTTTTCATAAAATTGTTTGGCTTAGGGCTTCTGGTTTTATTTCATTTATCAAGGAAATTGTCTTTCCAGAAAAAAAAAAAAAAAAAAAGTTATTTGGTCATTTTCGGAAGGTTATGATGAATTAACTCACACTCATTCCTTTTAAACGTTCTTTATATTTATGTACATTTATTAACTATGCAGAGGGACAGTACCTATATGTTTAACTTAGATGGAATGATTCCGAAACTTTGCCTTCTAGCTCAAGAATTAGGGGAGGAAGGGAGAGAAAAACAGATGCGTTCTGCTAGCCTTCAAGCCCTCTCAGCTATGGTAATCTGCACTATGTTTATTTGGACGTATTACTATGTATTTTATCTTTATGCACGTACTTCATATGTTTGGCTTTCAATCTCTTAGTAACATTAAGATTACGTAAACAGGCTTATATCAACAATTCTTTTATTGATAATTTATTTTTAATGAAGCATGTGGTACGAACCCATGCTAATTGGTATGAACGAAAACACAGTTACACAGAATTTCTTAAGAAAAATCTAGAAGCATACACAGGAAGGAGAATTTCCTGCTTCCTTCCAAAATTCTTATGAATTGAGGAAGAATGGAAAAGTAGTTTCCAAAATCAGGCCCAAAACTAATCCTGTTGAACCATGTCCCAATTGAGTAAAGTCATCAAATTGAAATTTTGGGTTGCATACATAACCTTTGGGGCAACTTCTCTGCAGTTGGTCGGCTAGAACAATTGAATATGAGCACAAATACACCTATATACTGAAAGAAAATTACATATTTTTTAATTGCTAAATGAATTGAATTTTTGGTATGTTCAAATGGCAAGAAATTCATCACCTTCATCAGGGGAACATATTGCTGAGAATACCCAAAAACAAATTGTTGTCCTGAACTAAGTTTTCCTTTCAAAGTCTGCTCTTCTCATGTGCCTTTTCACTTTCAAATTGGATTTCATATATAAATATCTCTCTTTAATGCAACTGTTTCTGTTGTTATATCCTCTTTCCTTCATGGTCAAATTACAATGACATTTGACACATTGGTTCACTTTGCTTTGTGCAACTGTTTCTGTTGGAGAACCTTTTTTTTCTCTTTTTTTTTTTTTTTTTTTTTTTTTTTTTTTTTTTTTGAGTACAACAATTGGGGTTTGAGAGATTCGAACCTCTAGGATGGAAGGTTATGTCAATCACTGCTGAGCTAAGCTCGCTTTGGAGTTGGAGAACCTTATTTCTTTTCTTTTTAGTCTGGAAATAACCTCTTATGAGCGTTTCATCTGCAGGTTTGGTTTATGGGTGAATTTTCCAATATATCGGCAGAATTTGACAATGTAAGTTGCTTGGCATTTATCACATAATTATCATTTTCTCGCTTTAGTTTCTGGAAGTATTGCCAGCCCTACCCACCCACCCACCCGTACACACACCTGGATTTATCCTCCTTTTTAAGAAGATTAATGCTGTAGGTAATTTCCTTATGGTTGTGGGCTGTGAGAAGTATGTTGATCTCTGATTGATTCTCTTGTTTATTCTAGATATTTTACTTGTCTACTTATTATTATTTCTTATGTTGGTGGTATAAACTTTCATATAAAATTTTAGGTTATCTCTGTCGTGTTGGATAATTATGGAGACCTTAAAAGTACTTCCACTCCTCCTTCCCATGACGGGCAAGATACTCAGGATGCAAATGCTGAAGTAGTTCCCCATTCAAACGAACATTTGACAAGGGTGTCTTCATGGAGGATGATAGTAACTGAAAAGGGGGAAATTAATGTATCTCTGTAAGTTCATGTCTTGAAACTACATAACTATACTTTTATCAACTTTTTAAGTGATATCATTCTTATATGTAACAGAGAAGACGCAAAGAATCCAGAATTTTGGTCAAGGGTTTGCCTACACAACATTGCTAAGTTGGCGAAGGAAGCTACTACTATACGACGTGTCTTGGAATCTTTCTTCCGTTATTTTGATACTGGCAATCTTTGGTCTCCAAAACTTGGGCTTGGTCTTTCTGTCTTGTTGGATATGCAAATAATAATGGAGAATTTGGGTATTATTTTTCTATGATTTTTAAGAGTTTTAGCCTTTGAGATCTTACTACTACTTCTGACTTCTTCCTATATTTCTATAATTGTACAAGTGATTTTTATGTTTATTTTTTTTCATACAGGGCACAACTCACACTTTATGCTTGCAATTTTAATCAAGCACCTCGATCACAAGAATGTTCTGAATAACCCTACCATGCAAATTGACATTGTTAATATTGCCACCTCCCTTGCTCAGCAAACAAATGCCCAACCATCAGTGGCCATAATTGGTGCACTAAGTGATATGATGAGACATCTTCGAAAAAGTATTCATTTGTCCCTTGATGATGGTAACTTGGGAGCGGAAGTTGTCGAGTGGAACCGAAAACACCAAGCATCAGTTGATGCATGCCTTGTAGAGTTGTCACGAAAGGTAATTTTGTTTTCATTTCTGCTTCTCGAGATACTCTCAATCATTTTGATGCAGGATTTATGCACACGGATGTAACTAATTTGTTCCTATTAAATCGATAGTAGTTTTCATATAAAAGAGCAGTTGTTAGGGTGTAGTCACCCATCAAACTGGTAACTACAAATTGTTTACTGGTTTTGTAGATTATCTGAAAGTGCCTATCGAAAGGCAAGGTCGTTCCATTGTAATTTTACATGTAATATAGTCATAAAGATCATATGTCGTTTCGTTTGACTCCCGCATGCACACTATGAATGCCTATGAAATCTTCTCAATTTAATTTCATTTCTTATAACCTTCTATCTTCTTAACATTGTTGTGGATTTTGTGTTGATTTTCATGCAATGACTTAGGTTGGAGATGCTGGTCTTATTCTAGACATGATGGCTGCCATGCTGGAAAACTTATCTAACATTCCTGTAATGTCTAGAACATTAATATCTACTGTGTATCGTACAGCCCAGATCGTGGCATCAATACCAAATCTTGTGTATCAAGACAAGGCAAGAGCATCTAAATCTTTTTCTTCTCCCCTAAATTCTTTAAAATTGCGGTTCAATCTTATTCTCCACCTTTTTTCCTTCTCTACCCCAGCCCTTCTAAACTTAAAATGCTTTGCAGGCCTTTCCTGAGGCGTTATTCCATCAATTACTACTGGCAATGGTCTGCTCAGATCATGAAACTAGGGTTGGTGCTCACCGCATATTTTCTGTTGTTCTTGTTCCATCGTCTGTCTGCCCACGTCCTCATGCTTCTGTACCCCACTCTGCAAAGCCTACTCATATTCAAAGGACACTCTCGAGAACTGTGTCAGTGTTCTCCTCTTCAGCGGCACTTTTTCAGAAAGTGAAAGTTGAGCCACATTCTGCACAAGAGAACATCTTTCAAAAGGTGGACGAAAAACCTATAATTCAACAGCCTGCGAAAGTTGAAGGTGACTCCATTTTGAACAGACTAAAGTCAAGTTACAGTCGGGTTCACACAGTGAAAAAGGATACATCAATTTCAGTTCCAGCTTCAATTATAGAAGAAGAGGAAGAGCCAAAGATAAACAATAATACCATGATGAATAGACTGAAGTCTAGTTACAGCCGAGCTTATAGTATGAAAAAGTCTACACCTAGTACAGTTACTGATGAGAAACCTTTGGGAAGTTCAGAAAAGGAACCGGTATGTATTTTGTTGTTTATTATTGTTACCTCAAGGTATTCCCCTATTACTGTTTCCTCATGGTCTAATATTATCATTTTGTTGAAATAAAACTTCAGACAACGTTCCTTAGGCTTAGCAGCCGCCAGATTACCAATCTTCTCTCATCAATATGGGCACAATCTATCTCTTCTCTCAATAAACCTGAAAACTATGAAGCAATTGCTCATACCTATTGCCTTGTGTTGCTATTTGCACGGACTAAGGTAAAATCATTATTGTTATTTCAATCACTATATGGAATTAGTATATATTTTGGGCAAGCCCTGAGGAATATAGTCTAGATTTCCTGTCAGGTCGTATTTTTATCGTATTTATGAATACCATTTTGACAGTTATGGTAGGGTCAACCATTTTTATGGCTATGGGATGCTAGAGATGTAAAATTACATATAAAAAATAATAGTCTGACAGACACCTAGGCTAGTCACTTACAAGATACTCATGTAAAGTAAATATATATCTTGACAATGATATGGATACCATTTATTAGTTTGCAGCAGCTGGTAATTCTTCAAACGAATTTGTCAAATATGCATGCTCCTTTTATATTTTTTATTTGGGATAATAATGTAGTTTTTTCATGATTATATAAATTTTAGAGCCCAGGATAATTTGCATCAAGTACCGATGAATGGGTGTAAACTGCTAAGCATGAGTTTTAAATGGAGATATACTGGATTGCTTTGAATTGAGAAGGAAACTTATGGTGAAGTAGCGAAATTTCTTTTGAATTGACAACTAATATATTATTGTGGATAAACACCATTTCATTGGTTCTGTGAACTGCCTGAAAGGTTGTCGAGCTAACCGTTTAGATGGTTCAAAGAGTTATTCACAAGTAAATTCTAGAATACGACTGCCAAATTATATGTACACTGAATGGATATTTTGGGAGTATTTAGCGTCTTGAAAGTTATGATGAAATGCTAACTTATACATTTTTAACTTAAGTATTTGTTACTTTATTAATTTTAAGAGTTGAGCTCTAGATTGTAGAAGATCATATATTTTGGTTCTACATTTGCCTTTTGTTTTAGACAATTAAGATTTGCATCTCGAGGGGTAATAATTAATGTTGCAACTCATATATTTGGATATATAAATCAACCTGGTAGCAAAGGGCTAAGGCTCCTGGACCTCGTTCTAGTGGCAGACTGGGTTTGTGGAACCCATGGGTCATTAGAGAAAACTCTTATATCTAGCTGATATATTAAGTCAGAAAAGATGGAGCATTTCTATATAACAAAGGAATTCAGTTCAACAGTTTCTCTATGGTCCCTTAAGCTTCTTCAACAAAGCCACGTAGATATTTTCATAGTTTATCATATTTTAAATTCATATAAGAACTCAGAACTATAACAAAGTTCTGATGGGAACATGTTATATTAAGACCTCAGCTTAGCTTATGGTTATTGGTCAGTTTACATTATTGTCAATTTGATACTTGATTATTTTACTGATATATGAATGTCCTTTTATAATTGTCCTTATGACATGCTATGCGTTGATAGAACTCCAGCCATGAGACGCTCATTCGAAGTTTCCAGCTAGCATTTTCCTTGCGGAGCATTTCCCTGGCTGGAGGTAGAGAAAATCCTAAGCTTATTAAAATTAGATTTCATATGTACTGTTTCTGATATCTTGCCAGATTTATAATCTTATAGTGTGTGAAAATTTTGTGATAACAGACCACTCTCGTTTTTTACCTAGAAATTATGTGGTCAACCTTTTGAGGCAATCATCTTGATTTGAATCCAGAAATTTGTCCTCATAAAAAGCTTATGCAAGTTAGATGTGGCATCATTGTAGAAATAAGGGTGATTTCCTTGTCTTCGTGGCCAAATAATAATAATAATCATAAATAAATAAATAAAATTTTTCTTCGATGGATTAAATATATGGTCTGGTTTATTTACTCATATATGAGTGGGAGGCTGGTTAGTAATCTAGTGAGTTAAACTTGCAAGCTAACACTTCAGTGACAAAACGTGTAACAATGGATGTAAAAAGTGCAAAAATGAAGCTAACGTTCCAAATATATTGTGATGGAAAGACATTTTTCGTTCCTAGTCATACGACCCTTTGGATGGGCCTTCATTAGGTCATCTCTACAACTAAAACGAACTTTTACAAATTGCAGGGCAATTGCAACCATCACATCGTAGGTCTCTTTTTACTTTGGCAACATCGATGATCATCTTCACGGCAAAAGCCTACAACATCGTGCCTCTTGCTCCTCGTGCTAAAGTTGCCCTTACTAGTGAAGTAGTACGTGCAAAATTTTTTTGTTGCTACTCTAATTCATGTGTAGTACTAATGTGTCTACCCTCTAGTTTGACATCTCTTTACTGGATATATATGTAGGTTCTCCTCGATCTTACTTTGGATTTCAAATAAAGTTAAGATTTGAGGTTTCATGAGTAAAGTTCTTCTACTGATTTTTCACTTTTACCAGGTTGACCCATTTCTACGGTTGGTTGAAGATTGCAAGTTACAAGTTGCTAATTTAGGACAAGACCATCCCAGACCAGATTATGGATCTAAGGAAGACAATGAAAATGCTGTGAAGTCACTTTCAGTGGTCGATACAAGTGACAGCCAATCTAAAGAGTCATTTGCTAAGCTAATTTTACAGACATTGCATAATATGTCAGAAGTAAGCATTACTTTTTTTTTTTTTTTCTTTTTTACTGGAAATACTAATTATTTTAGTATACCACAAAATTGATTGTTATAATTTCCATTTCTAGTAATTGTAACGAATTGTTGTGTTCTTTAAAGCAGAATGAGTTACCTTCTATTAGAGAACAATTGCTACAAGATTTTTTACCAGACGATACTTGCCCATTAGGAACTCAATTTTTTGTCACACCAAGAGAAATTTATCAATCTGGACCTAAGAATGACGAAACTTCTGACACGGTTCGTTACACTTCATTCATCTCATGTGTCTAAGATTTCCAACCACTTTCAAGTTATGGACTTCTCTTTACATTTTGGTGTATTTTGTAGGTTGATCCCTTATTTTCAATGGATAATGACAATATAAATGACGAACCTCAAAGTCAAAATGACCTTGAGATAGAGAAGGTCCCAGAAGGTCCAAGTCTCATGAGTGCCGATGAACTTTTGAATTTGGTAAGTTGCTAAACTTTGCACATTAGATCATATACATTCGTATCGAACATATGGGAAGAACATTCACAAAAGACAACATAATCTTCTTCTCTATGTTATCTCAAAATTTATTCAAAATTTAAGAAGAAATAAACTACAGAATTAAGAGTCCAAATTAGAGGAAAAGGGTAATAGAATCAAGAATGTAATTTACTGATCGAGAAAAGTAAAAATGTTTTGGAAATATAATAAATAATCAGAATCAAGAATGTAATTTACTGATCTAGAAAAGTAAAAATGTTTTGGAAATATAATAAATAATCAACAAACCTCTTAGGGTTCAGTATGCAGTATACAATGAAAAGGTATATACATTTTCTCATGCAATTCCTGACATTATAGTTGGTATTTTTTCCTATTGAACTCAAGGAAATGTTATGAAAAGCTTGATTTTATGAAATAAAATAATACAATAAGAAGTAAAAGGCTCGATTCTAGTTTTCCTTCGTTTATTCTATTAAGGGTTCTGTGATCTGCTATGGTGGTTAAAGTTAATTCTTAGCTGTGATAAATTTTGAAATTTCTTCCAACATTTTCGAGGTGATTGATGTTTGCAGAAGTATAAGCATGAGTCGGAAGACATTTTTTTGCCTAACCTGCTTTTCCTAAATTGATTCATCTTGAAAAATGTCAACGCGAATGCTTGCTATCAAATTATCTCCGTGGTTTATCTAAACTATCTTCCTATTAACAATCTATCATACAGATATCCGATATAACACATCAAGTTGGAAGGTTATCAGGCTCCTTACCGACAAATATGCCTTACAAGGAAATGGCCGGAAATTGCGAGGCTCTTTCAGAAGAAAAGCAGCAAAAGATATCCAATTTCATTACCTCTCAACCAACTAATGAAGCTTCGGTTAGAACTTCCACTCATAATGATGACAATCTAGGAAAGGAAGAGCCTTCGCAACGCCATGTTCACTTCACTGTAAATAAGGTACTTTCTATCATATACTCGGCTTCTGATCAAATCAATATTTGATATGGAGAAAAGTTAAAATGGAATAATTCTTAATTGAAATTGTGATCTTATTATTCTCTTGGGAAATATTTTGGAACTTTCATCTCTGCCTGCTTTCATAGACTGACATCAGCTCTTACGGCTATCACTTTCTTATAAATCTGACTTTGAAATTCATTGAAATGCAGAGTGCCAACCCATTTGTCGACTCGGATGTACCAATGTACTGGAATTCCTCCATTAACACTTATCCAGCACTTTGTGCAACTGAGTACCAATATTATCCCCACCTCATTCAACTACCATCCTCTAGCCCATATGATAACTTCCTAAAGGCAGCTGGTTGTTAAGGAAATGGATATAAAAATACTTCGATGCTTCTCGGTGGGAGTGATGATTGGTTATAAATTACAAGATGAGCAAAGCAAAACTCTAGGCATCTGCTGCTCCTCCAACCATTGTCTCACCGAGTCAAACATGGGGTCAAGTTGTTTTTCCTTGTACATCTCTTGATTTGATTCATTTTTGTTGATGGCGGGTAATTTGTTTTTCCTTCATCCAGTTGCATGTTTGGATTGTTGAAATCATTCATTTATTGTGCGTTTGGATATGTATGATAGAGAGATAGGTTATTAGATGAGATTGGGCGTGATGTATTCTGTTTATACTTGGGGATTCCATGGTCATCTCTGTCCAGAAGGTGCATTCATAGAGGATTGTTTACCTGTTGGACTGTCATAGGTTTGTAAGTGATAAAAGGACTATTAATGGAGATTTGTTTAGCTGTATATTTGTAACAATTATCTTGTATTTACGGGTGTAATTATTTCCTTTTGGAACCTAACAGTTAGACAGCTGTTCATTTCTAGGTTATATTAGTGGGGCTTATCTTACTGGTCTACTCATTATTCACATTCTATATTAGTGGGGCTTATCTTACTGGTCTACTCATTATTCACATTTTGTACCTGTGTACCTATAAAGTACATATACTTCCAACGGTAACGGAAATTGGTATTCAATACAAATATATCTAGATACGTAATTTGAAGTAGCTTAATTTTTTTCAATATTTTTATTTAATTTTTAAATACGTGAAAGGGGCGATACAGATATGTTCAAATATGGGTCAATAGGTGATTTGAAGTATCTTATTTTTCTTGGAATACGCGTGTCCCTTTCCATATACTAATTGTTCATTCACCTCACTAGCCTGTTTTATTTAAAAGCCCAAATTCAAACTTGATAGCCCAAAATAAAAACAAAGAAAAAAACCAAGCCTATGATTGATAACTACATCTCTCTCCCTCGTAGTTGGAGGGAGGGAGAGCATTAACAACTAACTAGGGAAGCCTCGTATAAGATAATTGTATGCGCTTTTGATTTTGTTTAATTAAAATATCACATTGTCTTTTAAAATCATATAAAAAACATTCGTCTAGAAGAGATATCTCCAATGCAAGCTCGAGTGGAAAAAGTGTGAGAAAAATGGACACCTTTCTAACTCACTTCATTAATCAAGGATACAACGACGTTGGGCTAGGAGGACTGTCCCTAGCGTAGTAGACTTAAAATGTTGTTAGTGTAATGATAAAGTTAGATTCCATTGGTTTGTGGGTAATTAAACATTAACACACCCATAAAAGATCATCTATCCAAAAATCTAAAAGAATAGGTTTTCTAGTGAAGATGATTTTGCGGAATATAGGAAGCTTGGGAGATTGCGAACCAACGGATCTCTATTAGTCTATTGTGAGGTCTTTAGAGCAATTGGGCCCAAATATTGTTCCAAGGAGGAAATATAGTATTGAAAATATGCTTATTTGAGAAATTGCTTCTACATTTTCATTTTTCTTTCCTTTTCATAATTTAAACTTTGACAAAATTCATGGGTGTTTTATATTAAAAACACCCATTTTAAGAAAAACCCGTTTTCTTTTAATATAAATCACTTCATTCATTTCTACGCATAGCCTAAATGAATAGGTTTAGTTACATAATTTTATATTAATAGCTTAACAAGCTATTATTTTATACAATAAAAAATTTGACTCAATTTATTTTTTCAGTCCTACTTTCATTTAATTTTTCTTTAAATATATATAATAATATTAGTAACAAAAGATACACTTAAGGAAAGTTTCTCGTGATATATATTTACAATGTATTGTGTTATATACCGAATAATATATGTGACATACATTTACAATTTTCATTACATTTGTAAATACACAAAAAAATAAAAATGAATCATGGTATATGCAATGTATATTTAAATTTTTCAGTATATTACCAATATATTCGACATATATCTGAGATCTCAATGAAGAGGTAGTCAATTAATTTATTGTTTTTATTTTATAAAAATCTTAGTAACTCATTTAATTTTGTTTCATCTTTTTATTTTTTCTGAAGATGAAAACAAAGGAGGGATAGGAGAATGAGAAACTAACAATGTGCATTTTTAATTTTCTTCTCTCCATGATTTCTTAAATTATGTGATTTGTTTTACTCAATTTTTGTATTTTTTGTTGTTTTTTTTAATTTATTTGTAATCTGCTTGCCATGGGCTTATATTCTTTTAATTATATTTTTGCCGGAGTTTGGCAGCAACCTAATTTAAGATTTATGCTTTTGTTTACCTTTTTTTTTTCTTAATCTAATTGCAATCCATTTAGATACAGTAACCCACCCTAATAAAGTTCATTTAATTCATAGATACATATCTGTTATAATTAACATGAAGAAGATAGAAAAAGTTAGTCGAGGTGAGGAACGATAGAGAAAAAAAGGAAAAGGTTGAGATATCTCGATCACATGAAAAACTTAGGTAAGGAAGAGATATAGAGAGAGGAGTTGAGAAAATTAGGAGATATAAATGTGAAATTAAAATCCATAAACAGTAGATCACACAAATTTCCTTACTAGTTATTTTAAAAGCTACAACAATAACAATTACAAACTAAGACTAACAATATTCAATTTTAATTATTCATAAAAGTTATAATTTCAAGTTTGTAAAAATTAAAATACTTTTATTATTTTTATTTTTTGGAAAAAGGAAAATTTTAAAAAAGAGAAAGAAAGGAAAAAAACGAGAGAGAATGGAAAAATAAAATCTAAAAACGAGGTATTTGAATAAACATATAACCCCAGTTAAGAGAGTGGCTAAAAGATCTTTTTAAATGTTTTTTTTTTAAAAAAAAATTATCTTAAATGACAAGTATTTACAACTAATAGTAAAATACACAATCTATGTGGTCTATCGCAAATATAAAATTTTGCTATATTTGTAAATATTTTTGTTCCTTTTGCTATATTTGAAAAGAGCCTTTTTTTTTTAATGGTCTACATTTTATATTAATTTTCTTGTAACGTCAAGTGTCAACACCTCCCAATAGGACAATTTTTGTTCAAGGTATATTTTTAATAAAAAACGGTTGAAAACAATTACAAATATAACAAAATTTACTTTCTATCCATAATAGACAACGATAAAATAGAAGCAGATCTATCACGGTGATAGCGAATGAAATTTTGTTATATTTATAAATAATTTGGTATTTTTTCTATTTATAATAGTTTTCTTAAGACTAAACCTTTTTCTCCAATTATGTTTTCAAAGTGCATTATTCTTCCAATAAGTTGGAGAAAATAAATGCATATTTGTAGGGATCCTTTCATGGTAGTTAACCAATAAATTCTAAGTGTAAAAGTGGGTTTTTTTTTCCTTAATATTTGCTCTAGCCACATGCAGTGGTCGTCTAATCTATGGAATAGATTCCTTAGATAAATAAAGTCGTAAATGAATTCTAATTGATTGTATCATAAGGCAAATTACTGAGATCATCTACGATGTAGGGAATGAGATTCAATAGAATAATTCAAAGTTCTAAACTGCATAATAAACTAGACCTTCTATAGAATTACTCTTTTTCCAGATAGTACAAGTCCTCCGACAATAGTTGAAGTCTACTTTAAAGATCATTAAGATCCTATTTGGTAATCATTTCATTTTTAGTTTTCGGTTTTTAAAAATTAAGCTTATGTCCTATTAATATCTTACAATGATTTACATATTAAATGTAAGAGTTGAATTCTTAGCCAAATTTCAAAAACAAAAAAAAGTTTTTAAAAACTACTTTTTTAATTTGAAAATTTGCCTTGGTTTTTTAAAATGTGGGTAAAAAGTAAATAACAAAACAAGGAATTTAGAGGTGAAAGAGGTATTTACACGCTTAATTTTCAAAAACTAAAAACTAAAACTAAGGCCTTATCTAGTAACCATTTCGTTTTTTGTTTTTGTTTATGAAAATTAAGTTTATAGACATTACTTCTATCTCCAAATTTCTTCCTTTATTGTCTAGTTTTTACCAATGGTTTACAAAACCAAGCCAAAATTTGAAAACTAAAAAAAATAGTTTTTAAAAACGTGTTTTGTTTTTGAAAAGTGTCTAAGAATCCAACCATTGTACTTAAGAAAGATACAAATAATTGTAAGAAATGTGGAGAAAATGGACTTGATTTTCAAAAACCAAAGCCTAAAAACAACATGGTTACCAAACAGGGCATAAATGACTACCCAAGAAGGTAAGGCCTAAGTTACCGAGGGTTCTGGCATTGGTTGTAATAAAAAGATGAAATTTGTTCACTTTCATAGTCCAGTTATTCAGATACACTCAAAATGGATTCAATATTAGGCCTAGACTAACTTATTACTTTTCTTATATGGCCAATATCAGAATGAAACTAGGAACCAAAAATCTTAAATTTTAGCTCTTACTTTTTCAATAAGTTCTCTCCTGAGGATTTTCCCAGAAACAGACTTGGGAACACTGCTGATGAATGTCACTCTTCTTAACCTTTTGTAAGGAGAAACCTGTTGCAGGAGAAAAACAAGTTTGATTTCTGATGCATATTGGGCAACCTATTCGTTCTGCTGAACTTAACCGACTCGAAACCATAAACATTTTTCTTCAATGGCTTACCTGATCAGCAATGAATTTAAGGATGTCCTCTTCGGTCAAAGAACTATTGGCAGATCGAACAACATATGCGATTGGAACTTCTCCAGCTTCATCATCCGGGTAACTGTTGATTAAGTTTCAAATTCGATAGTATCAGTTAAATAGCTACTAAGGAATGCATTTGAAAAGTTTAAATACGAGTAATGAGTGCCATACGGGATGACAACAGCATCTAGTATCTCAGGGTGAGAAACCAACAGTGCTTCAAGCTCAGCTGGAGCAACCTAAAGATAGAGTAATAAAAAGTGAGGGAGAAAAGCTTGAGAATTTGATTTGAACTCCAAACAGAACTTGCACATACAACGACCAATCTGGCATGCTACCATTGATAAAAGGTTGTTAAAATCATTTTTTCCATGTTCAAAATTACTTTGAGACATATCTTTAACTATTCAAAAACATGTTTCATAGTGATTTTGAACATGAGAAAAGTGATAGTGACAGAAAAGCTTAGCTCATGTAATAGTTCAATTTTAAAAGTGAACAGATAGTAAATAAATATGATAAGATAAACATATATGTACCTGAAAACCTTTGTACTTGATGAGTTCCTTGATTCGGTCAACAACATAAAGCTGACCATTTTCATCGAAGTATCCAAGGTCTCCAGTATGCACCCAGCCATATTTATCAATAGTTTGCTTGGTGGCTTCTGGATTGTTGAAATAACCTGCAAATGAGGTATTTCAATAATGAATTTGGGAACTGACTTTAACCGTAGGTACTAATAATAACTCCTAACATGCTAAAGATCACCTTAGATCATGATAATATTTACTTTAACTGAAACAAATGCAGGGACCAAGCTTACACTCTCTCCAAAGTATCGTACAGAAATCACAAAATCAATGGAAAGATAATCACAACCATACCCCGCATCATGTTTGGTCCCCGAACATGTATCTCTCCATATTGATTAGGAGGTAGAGGCTTCAAAGTATCTACACTGACTATTTTAGCCTCCACACCAGAGGCAAGTGTTCCAGCTGAACCAGAATTTCGTTTGCCAACTTCTGGATTCTCCAAAGCAACAACTCCACAAGTCTCAGTCATACCATAACCCTGAAATCGTTAACAAATTCAAAGTCACTGCATTACAATGTTATAATCCACTTCTACAGGTTATAAACTGTAGTCAAATGAAGTGAGAACAATTACAATTTCCATTCAGGAAAAGCCGATATTTAGGATGATTGTATGACTTTTAGAACAGGGGAGGTGTTTTTAACGGAATAAAAGAACTTGAAACAATTTTCATGGTTTTTATTACCATCTGTGATTTTGAAATATCTAAAAACACTCGGGTGAGTTAGTAATGACGGTTGTAAAGTGATGAAAGCTGATTTTAGCGAATAAGAAACAATACTAAAAAAATGTTGTTATAAAACAATACTAAAAAAATGTTGTTATAGAACATATACAGCCTAAAACAGGGTACCTGGAGAACCACAGCAGTGGGAATGTTATTAGCACATTCCTCCATTAATTCCTTCCCGAGAGGTGCAGCCCCAGAACCAACACGCTTCACAGATGAAAGGTTGTACTTCTTCACCACACTCTGCTTTGCTAAAGCAAGCACAACAGGCGGCACAACCCACATATCTGTCACCTTGTACTTCTCCACTGCCCACAAGGCCTTCTCCAGGTTAAACTTTGGCATAGAGACAATGCTGTTTCCTTTCTGCAGCTGCGCATATGTTATACAAGCCAATCCAAACACATGAAACATTGGCAAGAAGTTCAGATATACGCCATGTTCCTCTCCCCTAAACGTCTGATCCATTGTAATCATCAATGAAGACGTTATGAAGTTTCTATGAGTCAGAATCACACCCTTACTAGCTCCTGTTGTTCCTGATGAATACAGAAGTGCAGCTGTATCACTCTGTTTCATCCCAACAATTGGGAACTCAGACCCAGATTTATCACCAGCCATGTTCATCAAATCATTGAAACATAATATTTTGGAAGAGTGAATTGCTGAAGGAATCTGCTGGTCCAGTAACACAGTTGGGATGTTTAGATCCTTCACTTTGTCCCACAATTCAGCAACAGATATCACAAGTTTGGGTTTAGCATCTTTAACTTGCTTGGTTAGCTCAGAGAACGTGTAAACAGGATTACAAGTGGTTACAATAGCCCCAATAGCAATAATCCCAATGAAACAAATGGAAAACTGAACTGAATTTGGAGCAAAAATCAACACCACGTCGTTTTTCTCGATACCCAATTGGATCAACCCATTGGAGACCCTAATTGCAGAGGCTTTAAGTTGTGAATACGACACAGAATCAGAAGATTCCGCGTCCACAATGGCTAGTCTATTTGGATAAGAACACGAATTTCGGAAGAGGAAAGAGATCATCGAGAGATTGGGATCTTTAGGAAAGACGAGCGGAGGCCGTAAAGACCTGAAAATTCCATCGCGACCATATCCAGATTTCTCCATTGAATGAATCACAATCACAATTCACAAGCGTATTAGCAGAGAAGGTTTAGATAAAAAGTAGCACACAGATCGATGCAGATTAGGAGGACGACAAGGAACTTGGAAGATATGAGAAAAATGAGGCATCCTCTAAAGTCTTAGTTGAATGGAAGCAACATAAGAAGACTTCTATTAAGACTTTAAGAGTGATGAGAATACCTTAGTGTGGGGAAGTCAGAAGCAGCAACACGCGGGAAGAAAAAATGGCCGCCATTAATGGCAGGAAATGGCAAGACTTGGAGGATTCATCTTCAACCTTGACTGGGAAAACGAAGGAGATACAAAAAATTCTCTCTTTATAAAAGAATCTCACAAGTTTCAACAATTGGTATTTCATATTGAAAATGATGTACATTGCAATTGAATCAATGGTTGGTCTGGAAAAAAAAAATTGCTTCCTTCTAAAGATTTTATATATATTTTTCTAATTTAAATATTATTTTGATTTTGATACTTATTTTAGTTCCTATCGAAAAGTAAATATTTCCCTTCTTTTAAACTTCATTTTCAAAGGACTAAATTAGTTTTTTTTCTTATAGTTCAACGACAAAAATAACTAAAGTTGAAAGTACAAAACTGTAATATTTTTAAAATGTTTGATACCTAAATGAACCAAAGTTAAAAAGTTTAGGGACTAAATAAACATTTTAAAAAGATAAGGACCAAAATCGATAAAATCCAAAATTATAGAGACAAAAGTAGGTTGTTTCTAGACATAACCACTTAAATCAAAATATTTACAAATATAGCAAATATAGCAAAAGATTGATAGTGATAGCAATAGACCACTACAATCTATATAAACAGTAATATTTTGTTATATTTAAAAATATTTCTACGAGTTATGTCATTTAAAGAACTCGTTTACAAAGTACAATTTAAACTTATATCTTTTTAAATTATTGTAAAAGTAATTTTCTAACCTTAATAGGAGTAGATAATGTTTAATACTTATCATCTCAAAAAGTTAATAATTAAATTTTCACCTATAATTTTTACGAAAAGTCATTATTTTGATATTTGGAAATTTTTCTAAATTAACTTTTGTAATGTGATTTGACTAAAAATTACTTCAAAGAAAATAATAATTTTTTTGGGAAAAAATAATTATTATCAAGAGGTGATTTTTTTTAATAATGTGAAGGTTCTAAAATGTGTGGGACCAAATACTAAAATAATTTAAATTAACTGTTTTTATGTGATTTGAGTAAAAAAATTACTTTTTTTTAGAAAAAAGAAAATATTATTTAGAGGTGATTTTTTTAATAATGTGAAGATTCTAAAATGTGTGGACCAAATACTAAAATAATTTATTGTTAAAGTTATTTGACTAAATTAGTTAATAAAAAAACTTTAATGGATGAATAAGAACAAAAATTGGGGAATCCTTCGAGAAGAATTTCATTGTCTCTTCAAAAACATCAATCTCACTTCTTTTTTCTTTTTTTAAAAGTTTTTTAGATGATCATCGGTCGGTCGTAGTCGGCAGCACTAAAACTGACCATATCGATTTTAAAAAATGAAAACCGATTGTTTTGTACAATCCCTTTAAATTTGGTGAATCGGTCGGTTTTAGAGCAAATTGACGGTTTTTTTTTTTTTTTTTTTTTTAAAAAAAAATTTTTTGTATATATTTTTTAAAATTGATTTTTTTTTTTTTTTAAAAAAAAATTTTTTGTATATATTTTTTAAAATTGATTTTTTTTTTTTTTTAAAAAAAAATTTTTTGTATATATTTTTTAAAATTGATTTTTTTTTTTTTTTAAAAAAAAATTTTTTGTATATATTTTTTAAAATTGATTTTTTTTTTTTTTTAAAAAAAAATTTTTTGTATATATTTTTTAAAATTGATTTTTTTTTTTTTTTAAAAAAAAATTTTTTGTATATATTTTTTAAAATTGATTTTTTTTTTTTTTTGGCCATGAGCCACTTTGAGATTCAGCAGTTTTATGAATTTACGTTATTAATTATTTCATATATAATCTCATAATTGGCCATCGAATCCTGAATTCAATTTCAGAGCACGTTGGCAAAATATTATTATATGCTTCTATTGGTGAAATGTAAACTTATATGGTGATGGGAGTGGTTGATGGCCAAAACTTGGTTTAACGTATATCAATATAGTAAAATGGTCAAGAGACCAAATATTGTCCACTGAAGATCAAATATCCGAATTATACTTAACTATATATATATATATGATTTTATCAAAGGATTGGTCTTGTGATGATGAGTTTGAATTTTTAAATAAAAGAAAGCAAACTAAATCAATGGATGAAATTCAAGAGACAAAGATGTTCAAGAGCGTTAATTTCCTTAATTACTTTGTTGAGTCATGCACAGATTCCTATGGATTATTATGTTAATGATCTGCCTAAGCTTAGAAACTACTTTTCTGATTCTTATCTTCTAATAACAATCTTTTCTCATGCAAACAGAATCGATTGCTAATCACTTGAAGCCCAATTAAGAAGCATAACATTGAGATTAGTCATAATCAATTTTCATTACCAACCTAACTATTTTCATAATATATTTTGATATGAAAACATTAGTGAATTGGAATTAGAAACACTTCTAGGATTGAGAATCCCTAATTCTCAATCACTAAAACCCCCAAATCAACTCAATTTCAGCCTAAGGATTGGGTTAGACACGAATTGCCTTAAAATCAAATATCTTGAGACAAGAACAATGACCTAAGATTCAAACACTCTACAAGATAGAATGATCACTCCCACTTGATTGTTTTTGGCATGCAACTCAACACATTAATTACGAATTCAAGAATCTCTCCTAGTTGATATTAAAAGAAAAAACTCAAAGGTTAAATTCAATTCATAGTAAAACTTGACTTTTCAAACAACCTAACAGAAAGGCTTTAAATAGCCTCCCAATAAAAAACCATAATGCATCATAGTAAAGAGACAAAATTACCCCTACTTAATCTTACAACTAGGACAACTCTTTAGCCAAGCAACTTAGACAGTGGTTTATTTGATTTGTCTGAATGAGATTGTGAAGCATGATATGATTAGGGTCCTTATGAGCATGATGATGTTTGCGCATATCTATATGGTTTACAATGTTGGATTTATTGTAAGCATGTTATATGTTAAAATTGAGTGGTGATGATTTACCCTCCTAACACTATTATGTTATCGGAAGTTGACAGGTTTCCTACCATGTTGCTGGAAATTAATGGGTTTCCTACTATGTTATCAGAAATTGATGGGTTTCCTATTATGCTACCAGACATCGACGGGTTCCTACTAAGTTTGTGAGCCTTCAGGCCACCAGGTGCGTGTTAGGTTGAGTTAAATCACTCACTAATAGGCTAGTCAGTATTAGTTACTTGTATGCATGTTCCACTAGTATGTTGCATTTATTGGGCATAAATGCATCACTTGACAACAATAGTGGGGTTACTTACTGAATATTTTTATACTCACCCTTTTTTATGATATGTTTTTCAAGTAAGAGTAAGGACAAGTTGGCAAGTGACAAGAAGAATTTGTAATCGTGCCATTGGGACTAGTTAGAAGCTTCTACACTCATGTTTTCGTGATTTTATGAGTTAGATATTAGCTTGATGCTTGAAACTTGGAGTTTGATATTTGATTTACTAAACATTTTGTGGATATTTGTTTTTGGTTTTGATTTGTATTTCTAGAGGTATCTTGATCAAAGATTTCCAGTTATTTAGATTTTATAAAAGTTATTTACTTAATAAAACTCTTTTGATTTTCAGTTAAATATATGAAAAAGAGTTATTTGAGTTGTACGTATGCACATAATAATGGCCTAATACAAGTCCTAAAAAGTTGAGATGTTATACCTAGTTTACTAATATTATGTGATTCGATAAGATTTGATGGAGAGATTCTAAAGAATTTGTAGAATTTATAATTTATGTAATTTTTCTTAGTTAGGTCCAGAGGCGACTCTACACAAGTAACATTTATCTTGTATACGACTTTGGTTAGACATTGCTTTCTACCTTCAAATATGAGCTATTCTAGTAGCATTTTATTTTTTAATCATTTTCTAGTTTTTGTACAAAACCTTAAGGAGACGCTGAGTGAGAAATTATAGTCGGTAAGTTATAATATTCAGTGTTTGGGGAGTAGACTATTTTAGTTTGGGTAAGAATAGTAAATATTGTTACAAAGATGAAAGACAAGATGAATAGGAAATAGTAAACACTAGAACAATGAGGAATTTGAAATATTAATATTATAATTAATTGTAGGTTATAATAATTTGAAATACCAACTATTATAATTAGAGTCTCGAACATGGAGTCGGCTATAACAGACAACTCCATCAACTTCAAGTTGGTGCCTTAAACACAACCCTAAAAGTTTACTAAATTGTAGTGTGCTAAAAGCATAATTTACCAAAAAAAAAAAAAAATTAGAACGTACTTTACTAAGTTTCTTTTTTAGCAAAATTTCCCCAACATATTATATTAAAGATACTAAAAGCACAATTTACCCCAAAACAAATCATTACGTACTTTACCAAGCATCCCCTCCCTAAGCATGTTTTCCTGAACATATTATATTATAAACATTAAAGGTAGGTTTGGTTTAACATTTTAAATATTTAATTTAAAAAATAAGTTATTTTGAAAAAAAAAATTAGAGTGTTCTGCAACCATTCGCATTTTAAATAGTTTTTATCAAAGGAATTTAAATAAAAATTATTTTTTTGAAAAACACTTTTTTCTCTAATTAATCCAATCATACCCTAAAAGCACAATTTATCAAAAAAAAAAAAAAAAATCATTACGAATTTTAAAAAGAAAACTTTTTTAACAATAAATTTAACGAATACTATTATTTTTTTTGTATTTTCAATTTGTAACTACTATCAATCTGTAACCATTTAGGGGTTGTTTGGGGTGCCGGATCGGAATCAGGATTACTGGGAATCTAATTACGATGACTTTTGTTGTCTGGAATTGAAATACATTGGAATCTGATTACAGTGTTTGGAGTGCAGGGTTGGATAGGCTGGGTTTCTGATTACAGTGTTTGGATTGCAGGCTTGCGTTTGGGTTGGGTTTGGCTGTTTTTTTTCTTTTAATATTATTATGGCTGTTTTTTTTTCTACATCTGTTTTAAGCATCATATAAGTTGAAATTTGTCGGTTCATACTATAGAAAATTAAACTATCATAGTATATTATAATTTCGATTTTTTTGCTTTTAAATATTATTTTGACTGTTTTTATTTTTTTAATATTATTTTCAATAGTTTTTTTTCTAGATTTGTTTTAAGCATCATATATTTTGAACTATATTCGTTCATACCATAGAAAAGGAAACTATCATACTATATTATAATTATGATTTTTTTCTTTTTAAATAGTATTTTGATCTTTTTTTAAAAAAAAAATATTATTTCCACTGTTTTTTTTTCTACATCTTTTTTAACCATCATGTATTTTGAATTTTATTTGTTCATACTATACAAAATTAAACTACCATACTATAAGATTGATTTTGATTTTTTTTTCTTTTTAAATATTATTTCAAATTATCATACTATATTATAATGTTGACTACTTTTTCTTGAAGTATTATTTCGACTTTTTTTTTTTTTTTGTACATCTGTTTCAACTATCACAATATATTAGAATTAAAAGTAAAGTAATGTTAGTATATAATAGAAGGACAACGATATAAAATTAAAGTTCGAAAAAAAGTACACATAGTTCAAATTACAAACAACATCATGGAAAGATAAGGTTCCTTAATCATAAAATAACTAGGGTTGCAAATTGAAGGGAGAAAAAACATAGTCATGGTGTTGGATCCCGTTGTGGCCCGAGGATTTGCATGCAATAGTTATACTTCCACTGTGGTGGGAAATCCACAAAGTGGCTTAACAGCATTGGATCTGCAAGCAATGACCGTTCAACAGTCAATTCATCCTGTGCCAACAGACCAGGAATTGATTGCAACTCGGCATATAGTTCTTGACAACGACGCCTTGCCAGGTCCTCGTTGATGACAGGTCACTTTGCAATGCCGTCAATAGACTTCGTCAGAAATTGGAACCCCTCACGAACCACCTTGCTGTACTCTCCAATCGATGAACTTCGAGACTTCCTACTCCTTGATGGCAAGCTACTTCCAAACCCTCTACCGTTGGGGGTAGTCGAAAAGTCCTCTGACGGGGGCGAGCTAGCAAAAGGTGGATCAGGAATATAAAAGTTCTCAAAGTCTGGGGACTGGTTGTTCAGGATGTCCTTGTTCTCCTCTTCCATAACGGGTTCAGATCCGACCTCTGTAGTGGTGGTTGCATGACTCCCTGTGGCTCTGTCTTTGCCGAATACGATGGCCAAGTCATCATAGTATGGAAATGACTTATGGCGCAGTCCTTTTGCACTCGGATGACTCTGTTAAAGGTGGCTTGTGTTATGTTATGGCCTATACAAATTTAAACGAAGAAGAAATAAATAAAACATGTAATTAAATTACCTTGACCCATACGTCAAATATCTCTGCCTCACAATCAATACATTTGCGCTCCGCATTCCACCCAAACCCACTACAGCCTGGGCCCAACATTTTAGCGATCGCGCTGTACTGTCTCTTCAGGGTCCTGACCCTTGACTCCAGATGTGGGGCTGACCTATACGGAACACCCTGGTATCCTCTGCTGCATCATCCGTAGTATGTTTGATAGGAATCCAAGTCGGAAAGTCCCGTTATCAGCTCGTCAGTGTCCAGACTGCACACACTGGACCAAACACTCCACGAGGATTCTATCCTCCTCATCTGTCCATATATGTTTTGCAGCTCTTGCGCGTGACCCGGATGCTTCCATCTGAAATTGAATTTGTCAACACATGCAGATATAACATTGCGAAAAGTATGTAGGGAATCAATCCATTCACACTATAACATTGAAATATTCACATATGTTATACAAAAAATTGCAAAGCGTACACGTCGGGCACCAACAAAATACTTTATACACACAAACAAAAAAAAAATTAATTCCAATCTTCTCCAAAAAAAGAAAAAAAAAGAAAAACAAAAACAGATAAAAACAAAAAAAAAAAAAATTAATTCCAATCTTCTCCAGAAAAAAAAAAAAAAAGGAATATATAGAATTTCCCAAGGGCGTCTTTAGTTTGCATTCCATTCAGCCCACATCTGATTTGCGATATTATCCCTCCATGCAGTGAATGCATCAGATGTCTCCACAAATTCGATATTCTCATTGTTTGTTGGTATTGGCCCCCCCTGACTTCCCTCTCCTTCGTCGAGTAAGGAATTTGGTCCCATTTCTCGAATTATTAAATTGTGCAGGAGACAACATGCATGTATGGTCTTGCACTGCACATCAACCGGGTAGTATGATTTTCCTCGGAGGATTGCCCATCGACCTTTCAACATCTCGAATGCTCTCTCAATAACATTCCGGGCAGATGAATGTCTCATATTGAAAAGCTCCATAGCACTTGTTGGCGGGTTCCCTCCACGTCACTCAGTCAAATGGTATCTTTGTCCCCGATAAGGAGCCAAAAATCCCTCAGCGTTTGGAAAACCGGCGTCGCATAGATGGTAGTATCGTGCGAAATTGGGCCAAGTTATCACTTGTTGTACATTTTTTTTCTTATGCAAGGGTATACCGAATTCTACAAACTAACCCCTTGGGACTTTCAACCCAGTTGGCCTAGACACTGCATCTCGCAGAACCCTCAAGTCAGCAGCTGATCCTTCCCATCCAACGAAAACGAATATGAACTCACACGTTTGATTGCATACAGCAAGAACGTTCATTGCAATCTCGCCCTTTCTAGTCCTATTCTGTGGTCGATCAGCTGCACTGACATTTACCTTTATGTGGGTTCCGTCAAGTGCACCTAAGCAATTCTGTGACGAAACGTTGTTTAAATGATAAGTTTAAGGTAATTTCTAAAACTCCAAACAATACCATTAAAACAACAGAATGATTGTACCTGGAACCAGCGCCATCTGTCATCTGTACAATTCTCAGTGACTGGCTTTGGTTTCCGCAATAGAACGTCGTACAATCTCAATATTGCATTAAGCACAATATTGAAGTGCCTGGAAACCGTCTCGCCAGACCTTGCAAATTGGCGTCGCATCACTCGATTTTTGACATCGTGTGCGACTATATGCAGGAAGATAGCCATCATTTCCTCCACATCTACATATTTCGTGGCCCTTATCCTACCCGTCGTCCTAAGTAATTGACACATAATCGTGAATGTTCGCCTATCCATGCGAGTGTTCTCACGACATGTCTGATCATCTTCGTAGATCAGTCAAAAAAAATTCAACTGTCGAATCTGATGCCTAATTAGTGGAGACGGTTGCTCCTGATTGTTATCCGATTGTAGCAAAGTGGTGATAGTATTCACCATTGCTACGGTAGCCGCACATACAACCGTCAGTATTACAATGAGCTTGTCAGGTTAAATGTCCATGTCATCCATTGATTAGCTGACCTAACAATGGACCTGACAAGATAGCGGCCATACTTAAGTATTCCTATTTATTCCAGGTCCTATCTATTCGATCTTCCTATGCAATCAATCCTTTCTTACACCCCATTCAATTTCGTATTCAGAAAGATATTGATTACAAATGAACAAATGAATAAGTAAACAACTCAACACATAAACAAACAAACGCGTAAACAAACAAACAAACAAACTCGTCAAGAGACGATTGTGTAAATTAATTGGCTTTTTTTTTTTTTTTTTTAACATCACTCACTGATTTTTTATATAATTTTATTATTATTATTATTATTATTATTATTATTATTATAAGTTTTCTCTCATATTGAATCCACATACTTAACACAACAACTTGAGACATTGTTTTATTGAAATAGATATGGAAAATGTAGGCAATAGTCCATGTTAGCTTGGTAAACATCATGACTAGGAAAAAAATTCAATTAAAAAACTGAGCATACATACGTACCCGTTAGAACTCGACTGTCAATCGGGTTAAAGAGGCAAATGGATAGGGCACATATCAAACGAGAAGTCCACCATCACATGAAACAGAAGAAAGTTTGAATAAAAATAATTCATAACATAAGGAGAAAGAAATAAAAAATAGCAAAAGATTGAAGGGGACTCACCGGAAAAGAAGAACTTAGAGAGCAAATTTCTTCTCCAAAATGGTATGTGAATATAGGAATAGCAGAGAAGAGCACTCATATATATAAGCATGTGAAGTTAAACAACCCAACCACTCAATTAATTTGACTGACAGTGCAGGAAGTGACCGAAGACAAATAAGCCAACAACCAAATTATAACAATATAATAATAACAACGCAAGCCTTCAACAAACGCAAGGCCCTTCGACCCTCGACCAACGCAAGGCCTACTTCGACAAACGCAAGGCCTTTGACCCTCGACCAACGCAAGCCTTCGACCAACGCAAGGCTTACTTCCACAAACGCAAGGCCTACCTTCGACCGACGCATGGCCTGCTTCGACCAACGCATGGCTGCTTAGACCAACGCATGGGAAGAGTGAATGCAGAAGGAATGCGACAGAAGGGGACAGGAGAGAGAGAGGGAGAGCAGACATCGGGCAGAGTGAGCATTGGGAAGCGGCGGAAACTGGGAAGGATTGGGTTGGATTGTACTTGGGGTTGATTTTGTAATCCAAACCAACCCCAAAGCCCATTCCCCAAACATGGGTTTTGTAACCCAATACAATACAATCCAACCCAATCCTTTACTCCAAACACCGCCTAGTTGTTATGGTAATATTATTTTGATTTATTTATTTTTATTTATATTGTAAAAAACTCAATTACTCTTCGTAATCTCTAATTCCTTCTCCAGAGCATATTCACACGCTTCGCATATCCGGGAGTGATCTCTGAAAAAGGTAAAGAAAACCAATAAAAATCCATGGCTTCTTTATCAGTGGCCACTGTTTTATCCCGTCTCTCTCGTTTGGGGTTTGCTTCGAGATCTTCTTTAAACCCATTATTTATCCCCCCCAGTAGTAGTAGAATCGAGGTTCTTCAGTTCAACTGTTTTTGGTTACTGTTTCCTTGGCCAATGGGCCTATCTACCCTTTCATTCCCTTTTGATTCAGTTCTTAGGATTGGTTTTTCTTGTAGAAATTGAATCGATTCCGGCCCTTCTCCATGGCTTCGTCTTCCAAAGACTCACCAGCCAACAATCCAGGACTTCATGCTACCCCGGATGATGCTACTAAAGGTTACCTCATGCAACAGACTGTAAGATTACTTACAATTTTCTATAATACCCGTTTCTTTGTTTATTCATCCCGTTAATTTTGAATGAGGGCCATCCATTTTACTCACACTTTATTCCCTTTAATGAATTATGATGCAGATGTTTCGGATTAAGGATCCTAAAGCCAGTCTCGACTTCTATTCTCGAGTTCTGGGCATGTCGTAAGTTTTTTCCCCCTTCTAGTTATTGTTATAAGCAGATTAGTATAGAGTGAAACTGAGGTAGCTACGACACCATTTGATAACTATTTGGTCCCACGTTCAAAAAACAAGATCAAATTTTTAAAAACACTCCTTAAATATGACAGATTACTCAAGAGGCTGGATTTCCCTGAAATGAAGTTTAGCTTGTACTTTATGGGTTATGAGGTAACCTCCTTCAGATTTTAAATTTCTAGTGCACTATATGCATTTATAATAACTCTTTATGTCGCTGTACTTTGTTTTGTTTGTATAGTCAGATGGTTAAATTTTTTACACTTGCACCATATTTAGGGTTTTCAGATAAGCCTCTAAAATTTTGCTTTCATATTTTATTATTTGTATATCATAACATCTCTAGCTTATATCTAAATATTTTGTTATGGTGCTTTAGGATACTGCTTCTGCACCAGAAAGCTCAGTTGATAGAACAGTGTGGACTTTTGGTCGAAAGGCTACAATTGAGTTAACACAGTGAGACTATACTTTGAATGTGTAGCCTTTCATTTAGAGATCATTCAAAGTGCATCTTTTTCTATTAAAATTTGACAGTCATAATCTTCTTGCAGCAACTGGGGTACTGAAAGTGACCCTGAATTCAAAGGATATCATAATGGGAACTCAGATCCTCGAGGCTTTGGTATGTAACTTCCTACCAATGCATCTTTTCTTTGCTTGCATTGTGGTTTGCTTGTTGCTATTATCAAGTGAAGTAGACTTACTGATGCAAGAGTATGCATTTGGCAAGGACATTAGAAGTGCATCGTCTTCCACTAAAATAGGGGGAAAACGGTAAAGGAATAGATGCGAGTTTTCTCTTTAAATCTCATTAGAGGTACTTAGATTGCTTAACAGTTAACGATACTGTCTGAACAAAGAATTTGTTAGATTGCTTAACAGTTAACAATACTGTCCGAACAAAGAATTTGGTTTTTTTGGGAGGTAAGGCCGTGACAGATCAGGCAAATACCAAATAAATGGATACTTAATCTAGTATGGGAAGCTGTAAAAGTGATGTTTAATTTGCAAATTCTTTCTCTCTCTGTCTCCCACTTGACACTATTGTTGAGTTGTTGAACTTTCACCAAGAGGTACCTGAATTTCTTTGGGTTGAATTGCTTTTATTTCATTGGTAGAAATTAGAAAATATTTAACAATGATTGTATTCTTTACATCTTACAAGCCATTATATTCAAACTGTCAAAAGGCTATTGAGGTTCACCTCGAGGCAATGCTGTAATTTTTAGCCTCGAAAGGTGCACTTTCTTTTGGACCACAAGAGAAGCTTATGCCTCTTTGAAAATGCACTGAAGCCTGAAGTTTCTACTCCTCGTATAATGATTAGAAGAATGTATTAATTTGATTAGAATAATAGTATTAATTTGCTCCATCGTTTATATTTGATTTGAGTTGCAACAATTTGAACTATCACTACTTTACTACTAAGGCTTTAAAAACATTGAAGAAAAGAATTATAGAATAAGTCAATCTTATTAGTGATGATAGTAATGATGTTAAGGATATCATTTTTAGAATTTCTGTTTATCTGGAAATTGATATGGGTGTTTTTTTTTAACAATACTTTTATATAAATATTGTATATAGGAATATTTGATCACGCGATGTTTAAATTAAATTATTGTGTATGCCTCATACTACATCAAGGCTTGCATCTCAATCTACAGAAGGAAAAGCCTCGAAGCCACTTTATAACCATTTAAAATATTGATTATATTTGAAGACATCAATATGTAAAAATATATAAAACTACTTTTCGTTTTTTATCAAGTTCTTGTTGTGATCTGTCCAAGTCACAATTTTTCAGAAAATTACCGGTTACATGTAGTGTTGTATCAAGTTTGTGTCTATGTTTCTTAATACTCAATTATAGAGAATAATAGATATCAAATGCTCCATTCTAGGGTAATTATTGCTCCATTCTGTTGGCTTTCAGCATTTTCCATACATTTACAGAGAGCTGTCAAATGCAAATATTATTGTTGTATGATGAACTTTACGCACAAAATACATGGTTACAACTTACAAGCTATATGTTACCATCTTTTGTACCTGAATTTTGTTTTTTGATTGATTTCTCCTAATTTATCCTCTATTTTTGTTCAGGGCACATTGGCATAACTGTTGATGACACAGTTAAGGCATGTGAAAGATTTGAACGCCTAGGTGTGGAATTTGTTAAAAAACCAGATGACGGTAAGGCACCTTGTCTCAGATCACTGTCAAAAGATCTAGTTAGAATCCCTATTGAATGTGCTTCAATGGTTCTCTGCTTGCTGATTGTCAGCCGTAATTGAAAGAGGGAATTTTTGGCAAAATGAAATCTGTCATCGATGTAGTGAAAAGTTCATCAAAGTGACCCAAATATGGTTATCCTTAGCCAAACAAAGAGCCCCAAAGAAAATCCCTTGGGTTAAAGCTAGATTAATCACTAACAAAAAAGAAATAAAAGAAAATAAAAGGACCAACCTAATTTGAGTCTAAAGTAAATCAGAAGTTCACTGGGGAGAAGTAGTTGGTGTGCCCTAAAGCATCTTTATTTCTTTTCTGTCTTAAGTAACTAATAATGGACCTTTTAATGTTTAATAGTTAGGTCCTGAATATTTGTAAACTTCTCCATTTCTGAAATCAACGTCTACTGATTCAAATATCTTGGGAGTGAAGTGACTAATTTGGATCATATAATAGATGCATTGATGAATTCACTTTTTTTTTTTTTATCATATTAGATGTTTTGGTGAGATTGACTATTTTAACATTGTATATTTACTCTCCAAATGAGATGTAGTAACTTAAATAAGCTACAGGTTGTAGGTTTTGGTGCAAACTGCATACTAACACTCTAAATGATAACCTGAAAAGGAGTTAGTGACTATTAACATTTCTTTTAGATTGCTTCCATATATTTGCATGGTTAATAACATTTCTCTTGAAATGGGAAATTGTGAAAACTGTTTATGTTTTTTTTTTCTTTTCCAATTGCTTGAAGGCAAGATGAAAGGAATTGCATTTATCAAGGATCCCGATGGCTACTGGATTGAAATCTTCGACCTCAAAACTATTGGAAAACTTACTTCTGACGCTGCTTGAGATCATATGGACCAATTTCTGGTAAGTTAAGGGCAGTTACTTGTTTCTAATCAGTGCTTCCAAAGATTTACTGGATCAAATTGGTTGTAGCTTTGGGCATTTTACTTTGTTATGAACTTGTGGGTCCCAGCATATCCAGACCAAATAGGTTATAGCTACTATGACGTTGGTTTTGTAATTAAATGCATGCAAATGGATGTGCAAGTAAGTGAAATCAACCTACAGGAGTGATTTGCTACTTCTGTGATACCATCTGAATTGAAATGGGCTTCTATGCATCTAGATTTTGTCAGTGTAACTCTTGATTTCATTTCTCTTCTTCTTGTCTTCTATTCCATCTTCAAGTTGGGTCTTCTGTTCTGTGGGTGTGACATGATGTTCTAGAGACCAATCGATGAGGATGAATTTAGTAAAACTCAATTGATGTTATTAACCATCATGGGATGGCCTAGTGGTAAAAAATGAGACAGTCAATAAATAGCTAAGAGGTCATGAGTTCAATTCATGGTGGCCACGTATCTAGGAATTAATATCCTACGAGTTTCCTTGACACCAAATGTTTTGTTTATAACAAGCCAACACTTACAATAGTCTCAAAGTTTTTTTGTACACAATTGGATACATTTAGGCCTGATGAGGGTAGGAAACCTTTATCAAACTATAGAGACTAAATTCTAATTATAAACCCTAAGGACTAAATTATAACTTTCTCTAAACTATAGAGACTAAATTTGCAATTTAACTATGGAAGGATCTTTGTCATCTTGGTTGTCTTTTTTTGGAGAGTTGTTCATATGAACCATTCTTTCTGTTTTTGTTGTCCTTTATGTTTGAACTGTCTACTTATTATGTTTTTTTTTCTTTGAAGGGACCATTCTCTTCCTGATAATAAGATCTACAATTGAAGCGTCTGGTTTTTGATGAATCTCGCTCGAGCGAACATTGTTCCCAATTTAGAAAGAGTATTTTGGGAGACCCTTTGCTCTATTCTGTCCAAGATTGGTATTTGTTATTGAAAAAAAATTCTCAGGCTTTTGGTACCATATAGATTTGGAATAGATGATGGGTTGTATCATGTGCCATTTACTTTCACTTTTGACCTCTTCTTCTGCTTAAATCCAAAAAGTTGAAGGTCTGAGTCTCTTCTTCTAAATGCCTTAAGAGCTAGTTTATTGGATTGAATTTTAATCTATAGTGCCCATGCAAGTATTGTTTGCAAAAATTGAGCTCTATGCATGTGAACTCATACGAAAGACGTAAAATGAATCATGCTTTGAAGGTCTTGATAGAATGAATTTATGAGTCGTGATACGTTGAAATGGCTACAAGACATAATGGTTATAAATTTTAAAATATGAGATTAAAGGGTTACATATAAAAGTTTAAATACTATATTATTGTTAATTTTAAAATGCAAAGATTAAAGCGTCATTTGATAATTATCCGTTTACTTTTTTAAAATTATGTTTATAAATAAACACCAACTTTTAACTACAAACATTCTTGTTTTGTTATACAAGTGTTTTTAAAATTCATGCCAAGTCTTGAACATTGACAAATGTAGTCTTTAAAGATTTTTTTCCCTTTTTTTTTTTTTTTGTGGATTTTAACCATGACTTTAATTTTTTTTTAAAACACCCATTTAAAAACAAAAAAATAAGCACAATTTTTAAAAATAAAGAATTAATGCTCTTAGCTCAATCGTCCAATCATAGTTTGTCAAGTAACAAATTTTTTTTTTTTTTTTTTTCCTTATGTGGTTGAGGTATGCAAAAAATGAGCGCAACTTAGTTAGTAAAAGTTAAGCTCAAAACCAAATGATTATAAAATGAACCTGTGAAAGTAGAGAAAGAAATACTTTTTAAGTTTTGACTTATTTGATACAAACTTATAAGAAGAAACTCAAAGCTTAATAATATAGGTTCCATTGGATTACCATTTGGTTTTTTAAAATTAAATTTATTTCCTCTCAATTTCTTATTCATGTTTTTTCATCTTCTTAGGTAAAACAATTGAATTTTTAGGCAAATTTAAAAAACAAAAACAAGTTTTTAAATGCTACTTTTTAGTTTTCAAAACTTGACTTTATTTTTTGTAATATTGGTAGTAAGTAGATAACAAAGCAAAAAATTTAGAGGTAGATTAGATGTTTATGTTTGATTTTAAAAAACTAAAAATAAAAAATAGTGACCAAATAGGATCCAAAGAGTTACTAAATGAGCCTTTTAACTTTTTGTTTAAATATAACTTTTAACTTTTTGTTTAAATATAACTTAAAAGTACTATATAGAGGCTGATCTTCTTTTGAATAATAATAAATAAATAAATAAATAAATAAATAAAAACAACAAAACAAATAGCAAACCTTCTACCTTTTGTTTTCTGTTTCTATAAACATAGAGGATTTAAATTATAAGCCTCTTGATCGCTAACGCATTTATATATCAATTGAGTTACGTTTATTTTTAATATTTACTCCTCCCTATTTATTCTGTTATTTAACCTTTTAACAATTCCAACTTTGATTTTTAAATAGAAGAATACGAAATATGAAATTGCTATCAAAATGCCTAAATCAGAATAAAAGAATTAACCAATAAAGTCTGTAGAGTATGAGTTTTAAGAATTTTATATAAAATTGTAAAAGAAGACTTTTCTTCTCTCTTTAATAATTTTAAGCCAAACTAACAATGAATGTGGAATATGCATGCAAAAGGACAGAAGTCATTGTGGAATTAAAACTCCAATAATTGAAGTGCTTTAGGATTGACAAAGAAAGTCTATTTTCCCTTTTTTTTTTCTTTTTACCTTTTCTATTTATAAAATAAATAATGAAGAATTTTGACCTTTTCCAAGTAACAAAATCAATTTTCAGAAGACAGAGGTTAAATTATAAGTTTAATGAGTTAAATTACAAATTTTATACATAAAATTTGAGGTTTATCTCTATTTAATTTTTGAATTTTAAATTTTGAATTTTATGCTTAATAGATTTTCAAAAGTTTAAAAATTTTAAAAGTTAATAACTTTATTAGATATAGAATTAAATTTTATGTCTATTAGATTCAATATATACATATTTTTAAAGAGAATTAAAAGTTTGAGGTCTAGATTTATAATTTTGAAAGTTCAAAAACTACTAAATTTGTAATAGATCCACCTTTAGGAATTAGACTTATGAAATTTATTTATTTATTTATTATTATTTTATTTTATTTATTTATTATTATTTTTAATAGTTTTAAATTTTCTCCTAGAACTTTTAAAATTGAGTCTAGTTAATTTCGGTACGTTAACAAGTCTTCAAACTTCCAAAGCTGTATTTTAACAAATTTCTAAACTTTCAAGGTGTTCAGTGAGAAATTTTGACTAATCACGAGTTGCTACATCGTCACAACGAAAACTCAAGCCTATTGTGGAAATTATAAATTGGATTGGGTCGAATAATTAAAGTCGCTTGAGTTCAAAAAAGTCCAACACAATTCAAGTCCATTGTGAAAATTTAGGTCCAAAACTCTAAATACTGAAACTCCAAAGCTCAAAAAGGTTGAAAAGCTCTAAAGATATGAAGAATACAACTTCCTGAAAGTTTTGAACGGCAGACTAAAGCTCCAAAGATCAACATTTTGCTCTCCTGAATATCTAAAGACTAAACCTCAGAAGACTTCTAGGAAATCAGAAGACTCTTTGAAGGTCTTGAAGTAAAAAACTCCAAAGCTCGATCCAAGCCGATCAATAAGCTATAGGTCGATCTAAGCTAATCAATAAGCCAGAAGCTCATCCAAGTTAATCAACAAACAAAAGGTTGATCATCCAAGTTGATTAACAAGCTAGAGGTTGGTCCAAACTGATCAACAAGATTGGCAAGTCCAAAAGTCGATCCTCCAAAAAGATCATCAAGCCCAAAGGTCATTCATCCAATAAGATTAACAAGCCTAAGGATTAAAAGGATTATAAATTAGACAGTATACTCACTGTATTATACTGAAATCAATATAAATATAAAGTTTAAAATATTCCACAAATTAAATTTCTCCAAAAATTTTCATTAAACACAAAGTTGTATATTTATATTTGGTTCTAGAATTAGTCTATGAAATTTTGTTAACTCTAATAATTTGACACTTGTGCCCCTAGACATTCAAGACTACTTCAAGTTAGCTTGTCACAAAATCTTTAAGCCAAAATATAATTTTTTTGGTTCTTAGGATTAGAGTTGTTATAGATGATTATTTAGAATTATTTTCCAAATCATAGGGGTTATAATTCTGGTAACAATTTAATATTTGTATTTTGAAATTTGTAACATTTGAGTCTCTAAATTTTAATGAATAACAATTTAGTCTTCAATACTTTGAAACTTGTAACAAATTAATCTCTATCTTGAAAAGTCTCATCAAAATTAAGTTTCAACTTTTATAACTTAAAGACTTAGTCTTTATAGTTTAAAAAAAAAAAAAAATATTAAGATTAGCTTACCATCTAGATGTGTAAAAAATTGATTATGTCTCAATGAAAATTTTCAAAATAACACTAAATTGTAACAAATGGTAAAATATTAGAACTAAACTGTTATTTGGTAAAATATTAGAACTAAACTGTTATTTATTAAAATTTAAGAATTAAATTGTTATAAATATAAAAGTACAGAGATTAGATTATCACGGATTACTTTCTAAATTTAAAACAAGGACCATTTTCTTTGGAAAAAAAATCTGAACAGTTAAATTTTGAATTTTATTTTCAGAAAAGTTAATTAGCAGATATTATTTAAAAAATAAAAAACGTTATAAAAGGATTTTAAAAAATAAATAAATAAAAAGCTATTAAATTACTTAAATTTCAGATTGTCCGTAGGTTCCACACCTTTTGACCTTTTACACCAAAGAAAATCTTTCAAATGTTTAATAAAAAAAAAGTAATAAAGTTGGAACATTTGGCTATTATGATTGACTTTGATTTTCACAAATTAATTATTTTCTGCAGTAGTAAGTGAAGTACAGATGGATTATAAAATGTTATTAAGTGCCAAAATTATAAGAGATTTTTTTTTTCTTTAATTCAATTATAACAAAGGTCAAATACTCACTTTATCTATGTGATATTAATTTTCAATTAATTAATTTTTATTTTATTATTATTTTTAATCTAACATGGCACTTGATTTACTTGTTTGCTTAAAATGTACCCAATATATATTACAATTAAAGGGCATTGTTTATAAAATTCATGTCCCTTAATTTAAAATTATAAAATGTTGAAAAGTATATAAATTAAGATAGGCGTTTTAAAACTACCTCGATTGAAATGAACAAATATTAAGAATACATCCACCAAAATTTAAATCAAATAAATAGATGATAATAATAATAATAACAACCTAAGTTAAAATTACATAGATAAAAAATAGATATTTTAAAAGTATAGAGACGAAAGTAAACCAAAGTCCAAACTATCATAACCAAAGTAGTATTTAAATGTTTATTAAGACCTCATTTGGTAACCATTTGGTTATTACTTGGGTGGATCTCAAAAGACACCCATCTTTATGCATCATCCTCCCATCACTTGCATTAAAAATAATAAAAATAAAATATTTCAAAAAAGAAATAAAAAGAATTTGCCACGTGACAAATTATGATGAGACAATGTGGTAGGATGCTCAAATATAAGTGTTGCCTCACATGTCTGAATTATTTTTCTTTTAGTTTTTAGTTTTTGAAAATTAAGCCCATAAACATCTCTTTCAGCTCCAAATCTCTTATTTTGTTATCTACTTTTTACCAATGTTTTAAAAAATCAAGTCAAGTTTAGAAAACTTAAAAAATTTGAGAAAAATCCAAGGTCCCATTTAAAAATCCTTTTGTATTTTTAAAAGCCAATTCACGTCAATTTCTTACCATTCTTTGCACTTTCTTAAGTAAAAGAGTTGAATTCTTAATCAAATTCCAACATTAAAGAAAAAATAAATGTTTAAAAATTATTATTATTATTATTTAGTTTTGAAAACCTAGTTTGGTTTTTGAAAGCAATGGTAAAAAGTAGACAAAAAAAAAAAAAAAAAAGGTGTAACGCCCCAAGCCCAAGATTTGAACCAGGATTCGAAAGTTGTCTAAAAAAAACCAACATAGGTCCTTTCAGCATGCTCTGTCCTCATTGACATGTTTCTTAGGAAAATTTCTATGATTAAACCAGCGAAAAGGAAGGTGTACCTTATTGGTATAGGTAGTGACTTTCTATTATTTTATGGCTTTCTTAACCACACATTCATATCCTCAGGATTCATCTCATTCGGATATGATCTCAGTTCATTCATGTTCTCCTCCGAAACTCAGGGCATTACAAGAAGTGTAAAATATATTTACAGATTGAATCTTCGAAAACTAAAAACTAAGACCCCATTTGGTAACCACTTTGTTTTTGGTTTTTAAAAATTAAGCTTATTTCCTCACATTTTCTTACCATAGTTGGCATCTTTCTTAAGTAAAAGTGTTGAATTCTTAGTCAAATTTCAAAAACAAAATACAAGTTCTTAAAAACTATTTTTTTTTAGTTTTCAAAATTTGGCTTGATCTTTGAAAACATAAATAAAAGTAGATTAAAAAAATAAGATATTGAGGGACAAGAAGAGGTATTTACGAGCTTTATTTTAAAAAAACTATATGATTACCACGAGACCTATATAATTACCGACCGAACCCAAATATTTATGGAATAAAGCCTAAATAATTGATTTAGTTTGTTGAAATGGGAAGGGAAGTATGAAAGAGTAGTACTTAGTAGTCTGACAGAGATCTCCAAGGCATCATGTAATTTGGGAGTCTTTTTTGGGAGTGCTTCCCAATGGGGATTTTACCTATCACCTCCACAAAATTATAGATGGCTATTTTCGTCTTTTTCCATCACTTTTTTCCTTATTCTTTATTCTCATATATATATATAAGAATATAAAATTTTTCCCTAAAAGTGGGTTTTTTCCCCCTTTTCTTGTTCTATTTAGTCTCTCACTTTAATTATGGTTATATTTTATAATTTAAGATTATGGAAGTTTATTTAGTGTTATAATATTAGTGATCAAATGTTGATGTGACATAATTAGATGAATTTTAGGTGAGTTTACATGAAATATAGGCACTTGATTAGAGTATTGGGTATGTGGTGTCATTATTCTAATTATTGGTGTTAAAAATAGTAGTAAAGCTTATATAATCCTCAATGTTTCGATCTTAAATATTAGGTTAAAAAATACTTTTAGTTTCTCAAAACTTAGTCTATATACTTTTAAATTTTTAATAATTTGATATTTTAATTTCTAATCGATAATAGTTTAGTCCATACAATTTAAACTGTTAGACATTTTATCCATATTGTTAAAAAGTTTCGTGTCAAATTTTATTGTGTAACAACATGGTTTTTATAGTTTATAAATACGTCGGGTCATTAATCAATTTATTGATTGACATATGTTAGAAATTCCGTTAAATATTTATTACTTATTCTGGACTAAATCTTTGTTACAAATTTTACAATATAAGAAATAAATTGTTAAATAAAAAAAATTGAAGAACTAAATTATTACAAAACTTGAAAATTAAATACAAAGACTAAATTCCTAAGTTATGGGCAAGAACGTGTGAACATGATATGGAAATAAGTTCAAACTTCCTATCAATGAGTTATACTGAAGGTTTAAAATATTGATGTCGAAGAAAGTACCGAAACCTTAATCTTTAAAAAATTTCGATGGATATATTGATAAAATGTTCGATGAATATTTATAGAAAATTATAAAAACAAAAAATAAAAAGAGTAAATTTAAATTAGTTAATAAACATTTTATTATTTTCAATTAAGTAAACTATATCTCTATTATTTATATTATATTTTTATTAATGACAGTTTGATGCTTAGTTTTTGTGTTTCTTGGATTTTCTACGATATGATGGAAATATCAATTCACTTTTTATGTTGATATCAAACTCATGGAAGCATGAAACTATCAGTTTCTTGATGGAAATTTAATATTATTGTCAAGCACACTAAACGACGTAATTTTCGTATTTTTGAAATTGATTTTAAATGGTTAAAAACTATTTTTGGAGTAATTTTAGAAAATAGCAAAAATGATTTCATTAACAATTTTAGTACCACTTCCAAACATGCCATTAAGTTCCATTTGAAAACCATTTATTTAATACCTAAAGTAATTTGGAAAAAAATTAACCGTATTTGGTGTTCAGTAAAATTGGTTGTTTATTAGACCCCATTTATGAAATTTAAGTATTTCCACCTATAAAATTAGTTTTTGTTTTTGAATTTGACTAATAATTCAAATATTTCTTTAAAATGTAGGAATACATTGAGCTTTGCAAAATTCTTTGTGAAACTTATGTCTTCATACATATGATAATTCAATCAATATAAGGTGTTTTTGAACATTAAATTTACGAGTTCATTAGACATTTTTGAAAGTTTATAAACTAAATAGATACATACCTCAAAATTTAGGTACTAAACTTAACCTTAAATTTAATTTCTCTGTTCGATCATCACACACTCACTCAATTATCGAGTAATTTTGACAAACTCTACACCTAGTATTAATGGAATGTGTCATGTAATTTTCCTCTATTTTTAAAAAAATGTAACCAAATGACATCATATCCAAAAACACAAAAAGTAAAAAACTTATACAAAAAAAGTATACACATATATGAAAAGTATACAAAAGAAAGGCCAAAAGTTGCAGTGAATAAATTTATATAATAGAGTTTTCTTTTCCTTTTAAAATTGCATTTTTTTTTCATATTAAAAAAAAAAAAAAAAACTTAATATTATTCCAGGGCAGGCTCTGCAGGTAGAAGTAGTAGAGGGAAGAGGCTTATGAATTCAAAAGGTCAAAACTATCCCATCATTTCTTCAAAGTGTAGTGATTTTTGCAGGGCTTGAAATGTCTTTTCAATAGCTTCATAGCTCCACTACTCACACCTATTGCAACACAGCATGGTCTTCACATAAATATAAACATCTCTTTCTCTCTCAAATATTAAAAAAAAAAAAAAAAAAAAAAAAAAAAAA
>QLSR01000052.1:827724-857086 GCA_031780015.1 Citrullus colocynthis
AAAAAAAAAAAAAAAAAAAAAAAAAAAAAAAAAAAATCCAAAACCCTATTTTCATAGGGAAACAACACAATAGATATAGCATATTAGGGTTGTGTGCTGATGCTCTATCTATATTTGAAAATAATTACCAAATTTGCTTTCTTTTATTATTCAGTCAGTACCCTAAAGATAAGAACTATATACTATTTTGGTAATTTTTTCTTTTTTGGGTACATACATATCTTCATCATTTAATTCATATATTTGTGATACATAATGAATATTCTTTGGGGGAAGCTTTATGATTATGGCAGTTTCTATTTGTGCTAATGTCTATGTGTACAAAGCAAAATAGTTCAAAATATTAGCCTTGCCTTTACTATTACTATTACTATTTACTATTTACCATTTACCATTTACCATCTAGATCCTTTCTTCATCATTGACCTACATTTTCCTTTAACAAGAATTAATTGCCAGATGGCTTTTACTAGCTATGTTGTTTAAATTATAGGTTAAACTATACCAAGTATTAGTCAAGTAGGTTTCAATTATGCTTCTAAGCTACTTTAACAAAATTTCATCATTACCATTGAACTACTTTTAAATTTGTTCCAAACATTAATATGGATAGTTTTTTTTTTTTTTAATAGTTAAAATAAGATGAAAACTAACTAATGATAAACATGAAAAAAAAGTTTGAAAGTCATACGCGACATCAATAATGTAAGAGGTGACATTGATGTGTAAAAACTGATTATGCAAATACATCTATATCTTTTGAGATGGAATAAATGAAAATAACAATAATCTTAAATCTTTTGTATAGTTGTAAATAATATCACATATGCTTATTAATAAGTACACATTAGCTTCTACATCAAATTTCATCCTCTATTTTTATGGAAGAGAATTTTAAGAAAAAAATTCATTTTTTTAAAAAAATTAAAGTCTAGTAGCATATAATTGATTTCTATCCTAAAGTTTAAGGTTATAATTAATAAATTATAAAACCTTAATGAACAATGTCATTCTCCTTACTCATTGTTTTTTCTTTTGAATTTAGGGTAACCTACCCTATTTAATTTAATCTAGGTTGATTTTCTCTCTTGCTTAAAAACTAATTTCTAAACATTTAATGAGCTGTATATTTTTTTTTCTTTATATTTAATCTCATATTAGGGAAATGTTCATTTTTTTTTTATTTTTTATATGGTTTGATATGAATAAACACTACTATTAAACTTTTAGTTTGAAAACATTCAATTCTAAACCTATTAAACTTTTTGTCTCGATGGTGGACCATCTCATAGCTAGCCTCTTGTATGTACTTTTTAATCAATCATCCTTTTTAGAATCAGAGCGTGATGAAGGTGCTATGGATGTTTAACCTAATTGAGATGTCTAAGTGCGTCTACTGATTCTTTGCTCTCTAATACTATGTTAAAAAAAAATTCTAAATCTATTTAAGTAGAAAATATATATATATATATATATATATTTTGTTTTGATGGAAAGTAGTGAAACTATTAGCTTAATAAGTTAATTTTTTTTTAAACAATTTATAGCTGGCTATTAATATTCTTTTTCATGGGACGAGATTATTTTTTGTGGCCATACACTAGTTTTTCTAAGTTTGTTGGATTTGTTTTCGATCAAACTTGAGTTGAGGCACAATCACAATTAGCTCTCATGTCTTTTAGTTGTACTCTGCCAAGAATGTTTTTATATATAAAGTTGTTTGATTTGCTATCTATTGAAACTTATTTTTTTAAAAATTGATTTTAAGTATTTATCTCAAATCAACTTATTTTATAAATTTGTATTTTTTAAAGTTATTTTAAGAGATTGTTGAACACTCTTAATCTTTTTCAAAATAACTTTTTAAAAAAAAAATAATAATAAACACTTGAAAAGTGCTTAAACCCAACATACCTTAAGTCCTACTTATTTCTAACACTATCCTATTCTTCATTCTTTTTCTTTTAAGAATATTACATCATATGAAGATGCATGATTGACATAGTCAAAAGGGTATTAATAATAGTTTTTAAGAATATTACATCACATGAAGAAGGATGATTGACATAGTCAAAAAGGGTTATATAATAATAGTTTTAGACTTTAAAGATTGAATTGAAACCAAAGTTGAACTATATAAGAACTAAATTGATAATTTCATTTACTCAACCTTTTTACTAAAAATTCAATGAAGCCATCATTATTAGGAGTAATTTTTCTGATCAAGGAAGCTTTTGAACCCTTAGTTGAACCCTTAGTTGTCTTGTCTATTAAACTAAGATTCATATTAGTTTGTTTTGAGTTCAACAACGTGGAAGTAAGGATTTAAATATTAACTTTTCGATTCAAGTGTAATCTACTACGTGATATATATTGCACATGAGAATAGTTCGTAAAAACTTGACTCTTTTAGAATATTATAAAATCTTAGATTGGTGTAACATGTGTATGATTTTTTTATTTAGTTTAATATATAATATTATACATTTCGCTTTACATATTTACTTTTAATTCAACTTTGATTAAATTTATAATCTCTTAATCAATTGAACTATGTTCAAGTTAGACAATATTCTAAACTTATCTAGCTCGGTCAAAATAAATATATCAATTATCAAATATTTGATCAGAATTCTTAATTTTCAATCGTATGAATCAAATTGTTTAAAAAATATAATTAAAAATCTAATTGATAGAATTTAAAAGCATGTAAAAATTGTTAAGGTTGGTGAGGGGAAGCTGGCAGCAAGTTACCAAGTTGCAGCTGTATTCTTGACTATTTACACATCGTTGCATTATTTATATAATGCCAACCACTGCCATGCATTACATTTAAATATAGTATTATACATTATCTTATAACTCCTTCATATCCCACTTCGGCTCAAACTTGATATAAACTAACATTATGAATCCATTAATAATTAAACTGAAAGTTAATTGAAATATGTCTAAAATGAGAAATAAGATTATGATATGTATTTCTTTTTTTAAGGTTGAAACTTAATATAGACTAAAGATTATGAATCCATTTTGGCTGAAACTTGATATAAACTAAAATCACGATATGTATTTTTTTCCTTTGCGAAATATTCAAGGTCACCATGCTCCATGTTTGTTGTACTAAAAAAATGGCTTATATTATTTTTGTGTATTTATTTTAGTCAAAAGAGGAAATTAATTTGGAATTTAAACCGGATAATTTTTTATCTTTTTGAGTACTATTTGTTTTGGGGTGAAAGATCAAGCTATCAAGAATAGTATTTTGTTCTAATTTACTAAAACGGTACAATCTGAACATATATTTCTTTTAATTTCTTGACAATATATGTGGAGTATGTGGCGGAAGAATCAAGCCTCTAACCTCAAGTACAAGGCCTCAAGTACAAGTTATATGCCAATTCCGTTCTGCGCATATTATCATTTCGATATTATGAACCTAATTTGATGGTTGGAAAACTGAATATTCACAATTTCTTAAATGATTTTTTTGTTTTTTATCAACTTCAAGTTTGGACTCAGAAACATAAAAATGGAATAATGTAACCCAAAAAAAAATTGGCATCTTACATACATTCAAATCAAAATAAATCTCAAAGCAACTATATATTTTTAATGTTTTGATGCAAAATTAATGCAAATCCATGACCAAACTCGTCATGTTCATCCATAAGAACGCCAATATAAGTATAGTTCAACAATAATTTACATGTATTTTGGAGGTTCAAATCTTCCCATACTCCACATTTGTTGTACTAAAAGAAACCTCCATCAATAGAAACTACATGTCCGTATTATAATGCATGCTTTAACTCGAATGACTCGGAATATATTTTTAGTTTTACTTCTAATTTGATGAGTAGGTCAACAAACAAAGACCAAGACTACAACTAGAAAATCTACTTCATGCAAATGTCAGAGAAAGTGAGGTGTGGTCTGTAGTTTTATTAACATATTTAGAATATAGAACAATATAATAAATTTGAAGAACATAAAATCAAAGCAATAATAATATTTAACACAATACACCATTATACAGGCACTCAATATGTAAGTGATGAGTGTGTGGAGCAGGCTTTTGAAACAAAGGGAGAAAGGAAGAATCATTTTGGAGAAAGTCTTTCATGTGTATCATCTAAGGCAAGTTTGCCCTGCATCCAATTCTGCAGCATTTGAAGTGAAGCCTTTGGCTGATCCATTGGTACCATATGACCAGCATTATGAACCTGTAGTACAACACCATCACACATTCTCAAATAATATGATATGATACTAAGAACTCCTCTACTCTAAGCTACAATTCTTTTTCCTTCCTTGTGAAAGTCATCTACCGAGTACTCGTTAACCCTTCCGTCTCATAACCTTTTTTTAACTTTTTAGTACAACAACTGGAGAGGTAGGGGATCGAACCTCCAATCTCTAGCGAGAAAGGTCATGTCAATTACCATTGAGTTAAACTCACTTGCCCCTTCTGCCTCATAAGTTCAAATGAAGTTCACATAAATGGAGGAGCAAAGAATATTAAACTTTCTCATCTGAAAGGCTAAGATTTTAAGACCAGTTCAAACTAATCAAGGGCAGAGTCAAAAACTTTTAAGTGCATAGAGGCAAAATCTTATCCTTTTGAACTTTTATATATCGAGTCCTTTGATCCTAAGAACTTGGAGGAAAAGTCTGAAATTTTAGGTATAGTTTGATAACCATTTGGGTTTTTGCTTTCTTACAAATTTTTTAACTAAAAACTAAGTGGCTATCGAACAAGACTTTAATGTTTTATATACTTTTATGAATATTAAGAAACTAAGTGGGGAGAATCGTCAGAGTCGTGACAACGTTCAAATGTTTGCTATTTTCTAGTTGGGAGAGAGAGTGACCTTTAGGAAAGCGAGAGGACCATGGGTTTTAAGAAGCCCAGCTTCTTTGCCATCTACTAGGAACGGAACAATTTTGGATGCTGCAAATTCTTTCTGACCAGACCAATTCATTTCATGAACCCACCTCGAATTCCCTTCAAATTTCAAAACAAAAGTAGAAAAAAATTCTTTAGAGACATCTCAGAAAATAATGGGACTTCAAAAGGAGGATTTTGAACTACGAGCATCAAAAACTTACCAAGCCAATTGCATATCAGATCATATTCGCCAGCATACACCAGCACCTTAATTCCATCATCAATGAGAGCTGGAATGCCAACCTCAAGATTTCTCATCCAATCCATAAGCATGGCACTGTACACCTTACTACTGCATGACACAAAGTCCATATTCCCAACTCCGAGTGCGTTTCTTACTGAATTTTGGTTAAGGAATTTCTCCATGTTTGAGAAGTCATAACAGAGATTTCCAACGCATTCCTTTCTAACATCATAGTACTGCATAACCAAGACATGATAGAATTTTCATCAGGAGGCAAAACGGTGAAGACTCTCCACCACCTCCAAGGTCTTTACATTAATGGCACTTTTATAAACTAAATACAACATGGTACTTCAATTATAAGATTTGATCATTTGGTTCGTTCTTGCTTACGTTTTTGTCTCCAACGATGCCCATGATTCTGTTGAATATCTGGTTGCAGATGATGTAAGAAGATACACAAGCACTTCCCCCGTCAGCACCTGATAGTGGATTCATTACATAGTAAAGCAGAACAAAGAGAAGTTACTTGGCCATATCTTTTGACATCATATATTTGAAAGGAACTTTTATGGATATTTAGAAAGTTACCACAAGTTTTGATTGCCTTCTCACAGCCTGGGACCAACTTGTTTATGCTGTCGAAGTCAGATTTTCCAATCAATCCCATTTGCAAGGCATAATCAGTGTATGCTTTATACTGAATTTCAGGATTCGTAAGACCGTTGCCAATCGCAAACCCCTGATAAAACATTCGGTTTTTGATAAAAAGAATTGAAGAAAAAACATGTTCAATCCAGGAAAATATGTAGTGTAGGTACCTTAAGATTGATATGGATTCCCTGCTTTTCTTTATTTCCTTGGTGAACTCTGGCTGCAAATGCAGGAATGTAGTGCCCGGCATATGATTCACCAGTGATGTAAAAGTCATTTGCAGCAAATTCTTTATGTTCACTAAAAAATGCCTGAGAATATCGATAAAAACCAAAAGGATCTGTTAATCTTTAGGATCTCTTGCCATTACACTAGGTATCAAAATGTAGATAAAACTGAAGGGACATTGTCCTACCTGCAAGAAGTCATACAAGTCATTGCTAACACCTTCTTCGTCATGACGAATGTCATCGTCGTCAGAAGTGTAACTGAAACCAGTTCCAGTGGGCTGGTCGACGTAAATAAGATTTGAGGCCTGCACACAAGAATTCAAATGACCAAAATCAGGCAATGAAGTAAAAGAGAGTGATTTTGAATAGGGATGTATGGTGAAGCAGGAAATGACCTTATCCCAGCCATATTCGTTCCAAACAAGAGACAAATTATTTGCAATTTGGAAAGGACCATTTTCATAGAACATAGCAAGCTCACTGCTGCACCCTGGCCCTCCTGTTAACCATATCACAACAGGGTCCTTTTTGCTGTTTCTTGATTCAAAGAATAAGTAGAACATCCTGTAATATGAGTTGTAGGAATAAATAAATTGAATCGATCCTGTGAAACTCACCGAAAACAGTACATTTTGGAGGAAACGAGGAAATACAGACAGGGAACACGGATTCAAATAATGACCAAAACAAGGGAAAAGATCCCTTGATTTTATTTTATTCAACAGGCTGTGTATCCCTCACAAGTCACATGAATACACAATTTCCGAATAGCCTAGTTTAACTAAGAATTATTGACAAATGCAAAGTTTCTTAAGTTGAAACTAATAGAATGAACAGTAACACATTCACAATTTGGGTTATAAACAATTCGTGGTCAAGATTATAGTAGGCATGAACAGAATGTGAGATTGGTCAAACTAACCTTGCCTATATGCTGAATAACTTTGTATCCCTAGAAAAACCATGGTTTTCTTTTTCCTTTTCTTTGTTGAAACTTTTCATTTTGCACATCCCATAATCAGATTTAGAATGAAGAATCAAATATAAAAAGTACAATAACATCTTATAATATGTAGCAGGTGCAATTATAAACCTCTGAAAATGTGCTTAATTACCTTGCTGATTTAGTATGTGGAAGGGGATAATACCCAGCATGATGGCCAAGTTCTTGAACTGATGGGCCTCGACTTTTTCTTCCAATGAAAGGGAACTGAAAGCTTTTCTCTACGATCCCTGAAGATGAAAATGAAGGGTCTTCTGCTGCAATATTAACAGAGTCCTTGGGAAACAAGTTAAGGTCTCTAATGAGCTTCTCTGCTTGAAGAATTGGATAGTTAATGGTTGATGATAAGTTTGGTTGCTCTTGGTCTAGAGAATTTGCAGATGCCAATGGGAGAGCAAGGAGCAAAAAGAAAGAAAGACACCTGTGAGAAAAATAAGATGCCATTTTTTGTGCAAGAAGGATATCTCTTCCAACTATGGTTGAGGGTATATATAAGATTCTGTCTAAAGCAGATGAACTACCTATTTACTTGGCTGATAAGGCTAACACAAACTTGGAGTAAAGAATGTCCAAATCTAGAGAGAGAGAGAGAGAGAGAGAGAGAGAGAGAGAGAGAGAGCCTAGAGTAGGTTGGTGGGGATTTGAGGGGAGGGAGTTGTAGAAAGAAAAGCAAAGTTCAGTCAATTAAAAAAGAAAGAGAGAAAGCAAGAAAAGTAAGGAAAGAAAAGTGAGTTCTGCTATTTGTCTCTTATTAGCTCTGAAATATAACCAGAGTTAATGTATTATGCATGAGAAGGAATCATTAAATAATTACTGTTAATATCTTCACGGGGTGAATAAGTACACGGCTGCCAAGCCAAAGGGAATCAAACAGGACAAGAATACTATTACCTTTCTAAAATTATCTAAATGTTAAAAAATAAACATTAGAAATTTAGAACTAGTGGCCTTTTCTAACCATCATCATCTTAGAGCAAAAGGAATGCAAGAAGCAAGACTTAACGTGCCTTGAAGGCTTGGCCAACGTGCGTCTTCATCTCTCTCTCTCCACCTTTTTCTTTTGCAAAAGAATATAATCCAATACGTCTAAGATAAGGAACTCCACTTGCTACTTGATTGGTATAACATTCCCCAGTACCACCACTGCTCTTCTAAAGATCCAATGATGATCTATTTCATTGGTTCACTACAATAATTAAACCCTTCAAACCTACTTTTTCAACTTTTAACTGCCTGCAGGATCTGAATATGGACAATTTTGTCTGGTAAACGTATACACAACGGTTCCCACCTATTCCTATTACTTTATGGCAGTCTTTCCATTGAACTTTTTGAAGAAAAACATGGATCACAATGTAGGTAAGAAACATACTGCATTTACACACACATATGATGAAAGAACAATGCATCATTTTCATTCTATTAAGAAGATTAGATACAATATACATCAAACCGGTTAGTCTCCATCTCCCTATCTATTTGACAAATATACTCTCAGTTTAAGAATCTCGGTCAAACAAACATGAACAAGAGAAAGTTTGGTATGTCACTCATTTTCTCTCATTAGATACCGGGACAAGTACTGTCGACGCTCAAATCGAGTTACAACCATTTTGACATTTTTATGTGAAATATCAAATTTATGATCTAACTTTTGCAAGTCGAGCCCTTATCTCTTCTAGTTCTTCCTCATCGTCAACCCCCTCAGCTATTGCTTCTTCCTGCAAAAGAAATAAGCATCATCATGTTTTATTCCTTTACATTTTCACGGTAGAACTAGAACAGGATCAAATTTTGTGGGTACTCAAAATTATGCAACATATACCTCTTCCCGGACTTCCTGCACATGAGCCGGTTGCTTCATCCTTTCCTTCCTTACAGCTTCTGGAAGCTGTGCAGCAGTCTCACCAGCAATGGCAGTCAAAACTTTGTCAACTTCCTCTTCAATCTCCTCTTCAATATCCTCAGAATCTAGTGCTGAATCCACCGCATCATTTACAAATTCCTCGATCACCCCAGCCTATAGATATAGGATATAAAAGCAGTTACATTAATGATGGTATTGGAGCACTTTCTAAAGCAAATATATAAATTCAATAGCGTTTGGCAAGTTAAACAGAGAACAAACACTTGACAATAGGACTATAAGCAAGTGTCCTTTCAATAAATGTTCACAAACAGAAGAAGAGCATGAAGTTTTTACAAAGGGTCGTACATTCTTAAACAATGTCGTGGTGGTGTTCCAACCACAAAACATTCTTTTGTAACTATAGCCTCCTCATAATTTTGTATGATTAGAAGGCTCTCTTATAGTCTCTCTGGGAGGAGGTTCTCTCTACCTCAACCCTTAGGTATTTTCCTTTTGGTGTTAAACAAGGTAATCAATGTTTCTAAAAACAAAAAGGTAGTTTAATCATAGAATTATTTCCTCATCCTCCCAAATGAAAATAAAAGTAAAACAAGTTATGAGAAATCAGGATGAACACATTGTAACTTGATGAAAAAAAGATTCTTATCTACATGTAAAAAAGAACCTAATAAATAATAATGTTCCATCAAGTCTACGTCAGCTCTAAGCCTCTAAATTCATAACCAAAGAGAAAGTTGGAAATTGTTCCTATTGAAAAAGATACCTTGGTCATCTCCTTGCTAAACTCTTGCATTGTAGTTGCCATTTCTGGGGCCTTCATCAGATTATTAACAAGCTTCATAACTTCAGCGCTCTTGGAAAGATGCCCCACCGTTCTCGCAATAGCTGCAAATTTGGTAGGCTTTCAACAAATGTATCCAGAATCCAAGATGTTTGACCACATTCAAAGCTCTTAGAGTTTTTTCCCCCCACTTTAACACTCAAGAAAATATAAATAACAATGGTGAATTTTCTATCTGTATATAATTGATAACATAAGCAACATATATATCTTTACATATATATGTATGTATACATTATATATATTATGTATATCTTCAACAAACTATTGTTTACAATAAATTTCAGTTATACTATAGAGCTTTTCATAGACACAATCATCAAATTAACTCCCCGGACTCAACAAGGTAAGAAAAACTCAGCAATTAATTAGGTTGTAAGCAGATAAGACAGCAAAGAGACCTAAAAGTTTCATCAAGTTTTAGAATATGCAAAACATCATACCAACACTTTCACCAAGGTGCATGGATATCGAATTAAGTTGTGCCTTGTTTTCATGAAGACGGTTCACAGTTTTTTTAGACCTCACAATTTCTTTGGCCAGTGCCTGAAACACAAGTACAGAGCAACATTAAACAAGACATAGAAAGACATAATTCCATGCAGCAAATAAAACATTCCAGTGTACTGAATTAGATCTCATGTACTGAATTATAGACCATTTTTTCCTATAGTCCACTGAGAATATAGATCACACAAATGCATTCCAGTGTCCAGACCCAAATGAACCCTCATGCTGATGGGTAGCACAAAAATAGGAAGCCTCAAACAGAACCCAGCCATCTTAGGTGCCTAAGTTTGCAGTTAAAAAAGGAAATTCAGCAATGTAAATGATGATATCATCGCCCAATTTTTATGGTTTGCTTGGTGTTATATATTTTGTGGGATCTTTGGGGCAAACGGAAGAACATAGTGTTTACAGGGTTGGAGAAGGAGCTTAGTGAGGCTTGGTCCCTCGTTAATATCATGTTTCTTTATAGGCTTTGCCTTGAAGATCTTTTTGTAATTATTATTTTGATGTTATTTTGTATAGTTGGGGCTTGCTTTTTGTATGCCCTTGTAAATTTTGTCAATGAAAGTTGTTGCTTTAAAAAAAAATTAAAAAAAAAAAAAAATTGATGATTAACAGAGTCTCCCTCCCCCTCACCCCGAAGTGGATTAGGGAAAATTTCCCCAGATCAGCATTCGTTTCTTAATTATGAAACCCCTAATCAGAAAATTAAACAGAGAAAATCTGAAGTTCTAAACATACCTTTGCAGAGACCATATCATTTCTCTTGGCAGCATCCCTAATGGCTTTTTGCACATTTTTCTCTTCTCTCTGTATGTCTGGCCCAAATCAATCGAACAAGAACAAATCAAATAAAAAACATATAAAGAATTTTAACCCAGTAATGAAAAGAAAACACGAACGAGATTGAAATTGATAATAGCAAAATACGATCTGTTACCTCGAATTTGGCGTTCGACGTTGCGGCACTCTTGTCGGAGCCTACGCTGCCAATCCCTCAGCTGTTGCTGCGGATTTGGTTTGGGCTTCAAGATGCTCATCATTTTCTCCATCTCTCTCCTTTTGACTACCAGAGATTTTGAAAATCAAAGAATTCCGAACTTGCTCAAGATGAATGAAATCGAAGTGAAATGAGCAGCCTCAAGAAGCGTAGTATAAAAGTCCAGAGGAGGGGAGGTCCGGCAGTGGCGACTCTCGACGGCGATTGGCTGGACGTCGACGTCTGGGTTGCTGAACACGAAGGAGAAAGATGTCGATATGGGCAGATTCCGGGGAGAGAGAAGGAGATGGCGTGAAGGGGCTGGCGACTCGGTTCTAAGACTTGATTTTTCTTTTTTCTTTTTTTTTTTTTCTTTTTTCTTCTTTTTTTTTTTTAATGGCAAAATTCACTTTTTCGTCATCTAAGTTCCATTAATGTATCTTGAAGGGATTTCAATTCATATAGGATGTGAAATGAATTTGGTTGTTTGTTATCGCAGGGAAGAGAATGATTTTAAATTTTAAAATAATTCAAATCTTGTTTTTACTTAAAAAAGACTAAAAAAAATTACTCAAATTAATTTGATTGTTTGTTATCGCATAGAAGAGAATAATTTTAAAATTCAAAATAATTCAAATCTTGTTTTTACTTAAAAAAAACTAAAAATAAATTACTCAAATTAATATATCATAGTTAAAAATCTATAACAGTAAATTTTTAACTTCTTTTTTTTCTTTTTGGTTCAAGTAAAAAATTTTAAATACATTCATTTTAAATTTTTTTTTCCAAATAAAATAAATAAATAATTAACTTAAAATCATTCTCCAATTTCAAATCATTAAATTTAGAATCATTCCTTGGATCCAATTGGAGGGTAAGTTTGATTTTGGTTCAAATCATCTTTTTCATCTTTAGAATTTTAAAAGTAACTGTTTAACCGGTTTAGAAAAAAAAAAATTCAAAATAATTCTTTTTACTGTTAGTTAACTAACGGAAGCATGATTTTATCGCTAATTGCTCAGAAGAATTATTTTTAAATTGTTAGACAAATTGTTTTACTTATTTTGGGTTATGTTTCATTTCACTCCACCCCTCAAGTCTCATCTCTTATCTCTCTTTTTTTCTTTTATTGAAAGAATTTCTACTACCACAGTAGTATCCTATTAATAATTTGACACATAATTAAATTATTAATAGTAGTAGAGAAATTTTTTCATACTATCTCTATTCACTTGTTGCCACAAAAGTCAATTTTAAGAATTGCGTAGGGTCTGTGAAATAAATGAATATATCATTTGATGACATGTCAAATTACTAATATTATTACTACAAATTTTCCCTTTCTTTCCTTCTTCCTAACATAGATCCCCTCGTTCTTAGTGGACGTGGATTTTTTTCCTTCTTCGCATTCTTTCTTTTCCATTCTCCTTTCTTCCTTCCTCTAAATTAAAGGGGCATAAATCACCATTTTGATTCAAAGCGTTAAAAAAAAAATTGACGAAAATATTGAGTAGATTCAAGGGGTAGTTGCAAATATAACAATTAGGGACTAGCAAATATAACAATTAGGGACTATTTGACCCGTTGAGTTGAGTTCATATGTCTATGAAGATCATGGTGTTTGGGGTACTAAGTTCATATGTCAAAAGTATCTGATGCAGTTTTTTTTTTTTTTTTTTTTACCTAAATAATATGGTTTTATGATGTTATTTTTGTTTGGAAAACTTTTTATTCAATAATTCTATACATACATGCATATATATATATATATATATATAAACTATGGATTGCACTTTATTTTATTGTTTTTTAAGTACATGTGTATTGTTGGGAGTTTTGGAAAATGGAGTTTAGGGTTTTACGTTTGGATCATGCATTTCAATTTTTTTTTTTTAATTTAACCAATCAATTTACAAATTTATGCATGTGACATTTCTAGTTAAGTTATTTTTATTTTAACACCTTTGATAAAAATCTTTTAAAATAAAATAAATAACTCATGCATTTGACAAATTTTCTCAAAAGTGTTTTTACATACAAGTTTATTTGATTTCTTATGTGATAAAATTGATTTTATTAATGTTAAGTTACTATAAATAACAACTACAAAATACTATTAGCTAATTAAAAAACTGAAATTCAACATTTTGACGGAACTTACGTATTTTTGTAGGTGTTCATATCTCAACTCATCTCCTTACCCCAAACACCCCTTAGATCCAAAGTATTAGCAAATATAGCACAATGAAAAAAGAATTTGTAGGTGTAGCAAAATTTAGATCTAGTTCTTGGAGTCTATCTAGAGTTGCTTAGCACGCTCAGTTGAGTTCATATATCTAAACTTCATATCTATGTGGAGTTTATATGTCTGTAGAGTTCATATGTCTTTGTTTTAGATGTTTAGAGTATTGATTTCATATGTTATGGGTATCTGATGCATTTTTTTTTATATATATAAATAATATACTTTTATGATAGATTATTTTTGTTTAAAAACTTTTTTATTCAATAATTTTACATATATATTCTTAATAAACTATAGATTGCACTTTATTTTATTGTTTTTAAGCACACATATACTTTTGTGAGATTTAGGAAATGAGGTTTATGGTTTATTTTTGGATCATGCATTTCAATTTTTCTTTTTAAAATTTAAGCAATCATTTCACAAATTTGTGCACGTGACGTCTCTAGTCAAGTCACTTTTATTTTAACACTTTTGATAAAAAATTTTTTAAAATAAACACATTCATGTGTCTAACAATTTTTTCTCAAAAGTGTTTTTACATACTAGTTTGTTTGATTTCTTACATGATAATGTGATTTTATTAATGTTAAATTACTCTAAAGAATGACTATAAAATACTATGAAATAACTAAAAAAAAAAAAAATCGGAAATTCAACATTTTGAAGAAACTTACATATTTTTGTGACAACAAGTATTTTTATTAACAAATTTGTGTGTCAACTTTAAATATAAATATTTATTGATGTTTTATATGTTTTTTTAAATTAATTATATATTTTAGAAATGAAAATTTTGAATAAAAATTTCAGCTTTAGCATGTCTAAAAATCTAGAATCTTGTAAATTTTTTATTCCAAATTTACCCCCTAAGTTGCTGATTTTATGTTTTAATGATATAATTAGATATTATATTTTTCATGTTTTGATATTCCTTAAATGTATACTATTTTAGTATTAGGCTACAATAATGATGGATGGTTTTCTTTTCCTTTTAATTATATCCTCATATAACTTAATATATACATGTCTATTTGTGTAATTTGATTTATATTATTTTTCTAAGTTGTTAATTTTTTTTCTTTTCTTTCTAGAACAATGAATGGAGGTTGAAAATGTTAACACACTATATTATATATATATATATATATATTATCTGCATTATTGATTAATAGAGAAAGATTCAACATTTTGAACAATTTTTTCTCAGATCCTTTTCTTTTATTTATCCATCCATACATATATATATCAAGCATGTATACTAAATATTTTTTTTCAATTATATTGATGAAATATAAACAATAATATATACCTTATATTAATTAATATACTCCAAATTTATGGAATATAAATGTATATTTGAACAAATATATAAAAACGTATAGATATAAACTCACTCTTGTAAATTAAAGGGAAAAAGGAAAGCAAGTAAAGGAAAAAGGAAAAAGGAAAATTTAAATTTAAGATTATAAGATTAGTAAATAGAAAAAAATTGCTATACTGCAACGGTCCTTTATAATATAAATATAGAAATTCAACATCATTTCTTAGAGCTACTCAAAACGAAACTTCCTACCCCAAACCAAAATTGGGATCTTCAGCATAAAAGAATGCATTGATTAAAAAAAAAAGTTAGAACCGAGTCCATACGGTCATTAAACAAAACCAAGTCCTCGCAATATTTGCAAATTAGAACATTTCAACATACTGTATTGTTCATGAATTGTCACAGTACAAACTCGATCCAAACTTCATAACAATTTGAACCCATAAAACCAAAGAAAAAACAAAACAAAAATTAATTAAAGAAACAAAAAAGGGGCGGTGATGGTCCATCCTGTGAATCTTGGCTTTCCGTTTGAGCAAGATCTGATAAGCCGCAACTGCAAGCTCCATTCAATGCCCTGCAGATGTCAAGTCAAACACAGCATAGATGTAACAAGCGGCTACAGCTACAACTCCCACTCAAATTATTGATCTATCAAAACCTACAAAAGATATTTCCAAACCAACGTACATACTAACCCTTGAAAGACAAAAAAGGATTTAGATCTAAAACTGAAATTCCACAGCAAAGAAGACGAGGGCTGGCCTCTTTTAGATTGCAATATTTATATTGCGCATGAAAATTTCCATTTTTTAAATATACAATGATTCAAGCATAATCCAAGTAAATTCTAGCTAACACTACTGTGAGAACAAGCGATCATGTGGAAAAACTTGTATAAAGCTACAGCGAGAGTATAGAAATCCATCTAGGCTAGCTCCGCAATCTTTTTCTTCGATTACCCTCTTCACTTATTCCCTGCAGTCAAAATATTAAAAATGTGAGTTTTAAAAAGCACATAAAATCTTGCAGCTAACAAAGCACGTGGTATACATTAGCAAAGCAACCAAATTAGAGGGCGAAATACAAGGAACGCACAGGTGACATGGGTCTAGGGGAGAAAAACAAAAGAGATATAAGCATACCCCTTGTTCATCCTGGTCAAAACTTTCGGAGGGAACAACATTAGTTTCGGTCCTGCATTTAGCATGCACTATGGGCCCTAACTGAGATCTATCCATGCCGGCTGTTTGTCCATCAGGTGCATTCATGTAGACAGCACCCCGATACATCCACTCCTCTGTTTCATCACTGTAAAAATCCTCAAAAGGTTCTCCACATAATGCACACGTCTTCTGATCCTCGTCAGCGGGAACAGCCAGTTCTTCATCATCTTTTTTCTCTACAATGACCTCAGCAGGCAAAAATCCTGGAACTGCCTCCGTTCCTAGAGCCTCTGCACCACTAAGCCACATGCTTATACTTACAAACCACTTGCGAGAAGGCTTCTGCTTCCTACTTTTTGACATACGGTTTTTGGTGACATGCCAATCCATATGATTACTATGCTCTTCCTGGGTCTTGAATCGAAGGCCACAGGTCATGCATTGTCTAGGAAGATCAGCATATAGAGCAGTTATTGCAAATTCATGTCGCACCTTGAGTACATCTGGATTGAATTCTAACCCAACAGAATCCTAAACATTTAACTCTCTTAGTGGATAAAATATAACAGTAGAAAAAATTAAATGCCCAAACTAAAGCTATTAAGAAGGATATTACCCAGATATATACCTGTACAGAAGCTTGATTGTTCAATGAGATTAAACCGTGGGCCATGAGAGAACTTATCAGGCCAGGAAATGCAGTTCCTGGTTGCTGACCAGGAACAAGAGATCCTGCCTTTTGAGAGATAGGTATTGACGGAACAGAAGTAGGATGAGGCCCAGGTGGAAGAGGTGGCAGTGGCCCCCCTTGTAAATGCAAAGGGTTACTGGGGCTATTATGAACAGGCAAATTCCATTGCCCAATAGGGGCAGAACTTGACAAACACTCACTAATAGCAGGGCGATGTCCTTGTGAAATGTATCCTTGACTCAAAGATGGTGCCATTAAGTGCGGTAATGCTGGAGGTACTGCTGATGCACTCAAATTTTCCTGCATGTCCTGAGATGGTAGAAATTGCGGTTTTAAAGGGATGGGCTGCAATTGGTTTCCCCGAGTTAAAGGAATATGCCCAGTATGTTGATTGCCAACTTGTGGCAACTTACTTGTAAGACTTGGCTCCTTATTTCTCATGTTATTCATTTGCTGCTCAGGCAAAAAAGACCTATTGGCACGATTGATGAGAGAATTACTACCATTTAAAGACTCAAACTGACTCTTGTTGTGTCTTGGTACAGGAAAAATTGGAGGTCTAGAGGGTGGGCAAGAGTTGGGAAGATTAAGAGGATGCCTTGGACCCATAGATTGTACAATTGATTGCGACTCCATGCTAGAGTCAAGACCAGAAGAACCCAATCTCGAAGCAATGGTTGGGGGCCTATGTAAAGCATCATTGGTCAAAAGCTTGTCTGCAAAAGGAAACATTTTCTCACCACCAGATGAAGCCATGCCTCTCCCCAACAAAGGCATCTGGAAATTTCTTCCTGCTCCTTTATTGTTCATGAGGTTCTGGGATGTCTGAGAAATGTGATTGTGCATATTCCAAATATCCTGAAAATAGGAAAATGAAAACCCATACTATTAGTTACCCAGTGGAATGCAGAGATCCTACCACATACTAACTCAACAGAAACAGAATAAAAACAGAATGCGTGCTGTCAAATCTGAACACAGACATAGGTCTTACACGTCTCTCAATAAGTGATGCCAATAAGCAAAAAATAAAGGATTAGTGGAAGAAAAGGGTGCATATCACCAATTGCAGAACTTTTACACGCTGTGGGATCTAACAGGTTTATTCTACTAGTGTATGATAGGAATCCCAAAAAAAAAAAACCAAACTGTAGAGTAATGCTTGGTCACAAATTTAAAAAACATAACATGAACAAAGATGCTTTACAACCATTTGATAAACACCAAGACTAGAATGCCAGAAGCAAATGATAATAATGGCAATAGAGAGATAACAGAGTAAACAAGTTCAGGAAACATACAGGTGTTGATTGGACCACATCTTCAATAACCATGGAGGAATCAATAGTAGGTGGCTGAACCTGACTAGACCAACTGCTTCTCATTCCAGGCTCTATAGACATAGCATTTGATCTTTCAAATCCTATTCTTGTCCTAAATCTTGAAGGCGGGACAGGTGGCTTCAACATATCATTATTTCTGCCTCTATCGGCTAATGTGGGGCTCATATCTTCCCAATCAAACTCTTCTTCTTCAGTGTTCTGCCATGTTACTGGAGTCACCTTGTTGTCTATACCATTGATAGGAAAATGTTCAGCCTGAGGTGGATTGTCATTTAAATAACCCTTTCCTTTATCACTTCCATATGCTTCAATTAAAGCTCTTGGTCCCTCAAGTGCATGTCCATTTCTAATATTATATGAAGTACTTTCAAGTCCATTCAGATTATCGTCAGGATATTGTTTTCTTCCCCATTTATTAGTATCCTCAATTCTATCAATCATTCTAGAACCTTCATAATCATATACATTCTGCGAGGGTGAGGCTCTAATTGCTTCAAGTTCATCACCAGCTGATTGTAGAGGTCTACTGTGTCCAATTCTTGAAGACAGAGATGATTTCGCTAGCTTTATATTTGCTTTATTTGTTCCAAGAGCAAAAGAATCATGGCCAATGCTTCCCATTGGATGGAATGCTTGACCTCCACCATGTTCAAGAACATCTGCATGATCGTAATCATACTCTTCGTATCCGGGAGCAAGCTTTTTATCATGAACTTTTAGAGCTGAGGCCCCTCTTGCATCTTGGATATGCTGCAAAGCTAAAAGCTAGTTACATATTTGTATGTTATTTCTTTACCATATATGCAAGATATTCAAAAGAAAACAGAAAATTAACAGTCCTAATTGCACTGGATTAATGTCAGGGAATTATGTTGGGAGATGTGTGTGTGTTGCGAATGTATTTCATGTGCACATTTAAAGATATATAGATGGCACACGACATAGAACAGGAATTTCATATTTGAACATAATCAGCTCCACGAAATCACCAAAATCTGAGGAACTTGATTTTATCTTCCCCCTATTATCTGACATAAAACAAATTTAAATGGTATATAAATATATAAATATACAAAAAGAGGCAAACAACAAAACACGCAGACGAATTATAAAAGGGCTCTCCCATTAACTACAATCACTTACATATGAAACTAACAAAGTAATTGAAAAAGAAAAGACCAATTAGAAAAAACCAAGATATAGAATCTCATAATTTTCCTTTATGCCCTGTTAGGAACCTTATGATTTTGAGGGATTTCAAATGACTGCAGAACCCACAAGAGAATGACTTGAAATCTATTTTTTGACTAACAATATATATATACATATAGAGAGAGAGAGAGAGAGAGATTATAATCCTAACTAAAATGGGGATTGATTTGGCAAGATTATATAGGATTTGGAGGTAACTTACCGACTATTTAACCTTGTCATAGTTTAAATTTCCAATGTTATTAAACTTTTAACTTCCTTTTCTTTTTTGGTTACCATCCAAACACAAAATTGTAAATACATCCTTTCAAATATTTATCATTCCAAACAAAATAAACAATTTCAAATCATTTCTTAAATTTCAAATCACAAGCAAGGTTTTCTAAAGTTTAATAATCTCTCTTATGGGGCTTAAAAGCAAGGTATTAAAAAAAATATTAATAAATAAATAAATAAAGCACGAACTTTTTATTTTTGAGGGGCACTATATATAGTACAACATAAAGCAGAGAAAGCATAGATGAAGGGAGAATAAGACAATTTTTTTTTATGAGTGTCCGAACAAGCTTACGCACGCCTCGACTAATCTCACGAGACAACCCGCCAAAATAAGACAAAAAAGTAAAAACCCTAAACACAAATAATTATGTATTTAAGCTTAGAAAATTTTATTTTTTTAAATTAATGAAGGAGAAACCCTAATATCTATTATTTTTTTAAATAATAAAAAAAGGTGCATGCCTAATCCCTATCTTCTTAGCGCCAAATCCTAATTTTCTTTTGTGCCAGATTTGTGCCCAACACCCGGGAGCTCACCTAAGAGGGCTTTTTAAAACAATCATTACAGAATTTAAAAATCATTTCTTGAAGTTTCTTGGTTCCAAATTGAGGGTTAGAAATTTCCTTGCCGTTGGAATACTAAGGTTCCTCTCAACAAAATCTTCAAAAAAAGAAGAAACAATAGTACTGCAAGGCCATGAAACCTTCCTTTCTCTTTTAAAGAGAAAGTTGGACACCATCTTACAAATAAACTCCTAGGTGTTATTCAGCAACAGAGAGGGATTGGATACAATATCCGAAGGAGAGTAGGAGACCAAGAGAAAACACAGTTCTCAGCAATTCATATATTTTCTGGCACAGAAAGCAACAACCAGTATACTATCATTTACACTCTATTTACTAAACAAATGCTTAGCAATCCCTCTATCTGTTGGCACAGAAAGCACCAACCAGTCCTGAGACAACAATTTGGATGTATTCTCTATAAAGGTTGGAGGATTTTGGGCACTAAAGGTTGGAGGATTGGATGCATTCTCTATATAAAATCATTTGTATTTACATACCACAATCTTGAAAAATAATAGTCTCCCCTGCTGTAAAAAGAAAGTCGCAAGTGATCAAGCTTCCATTTCATACCTCATATTTCTGTCTTGAGATGGTCAATGAATAGCATTATCAAGTTTTGCTGAAAGGGAGCCCACTCCTCAACTTCCCCCACCCTCAAAGTGTATACCAAAGGAAACAACCACTACAAAATTAACCAAACCACACAGCCTTTCAAAAGAATCACAAAATATGAAATTAGCATACCCATGAACCTCACAGAAACTCCATCTCCCAGCTTGAATGAAGAGTGTTGTCTGAAAAATATGTAATCCTATGGTCAATTGTCTAGAGAAAATTACATTGCAAAATTTCCTAAAAAATCATCCCCCATGGGTCAGACTAGTGAAAATAAATGAGCTTAGAGGAGATAAACTCACGTCCTAGAAGCCACCTACCTAAGATTTAAGACCCTTTGAGTTTCTTGGACAACCAAATGTGATGGGTTCAGGCAACTGTAATATAATATTAATTGAGATGTGCACAAGCTAACTTGGACACTCAAATATTCTTAAATAAAATGTAGGGCTTCCTCACCCCAAATAGAAACATAAGCATCGTCCATCGAGTCTTCTCAAAAGAAATCTTAAATCTTAATGACTTATTCCATCTTTGGAGTCACCTTTGCAAGAGTCCTAAAAACTCCTAGCATAGATAGAAGATTTTGAAGTACAAATTAGGCGAAAGTTGCCTATAACTACGGAACTAGGAATCAAAGCTTCACTTTCATCAGCTTCAATGAAATTTTTTCCATAATAGGATCTCAAATCTAGAAGATCTAGTAGGGTTCCACCCCAGGGATAACCTCACTTAAGAAAGAGACTAAGAACCAAACCTTGAATGTCACTTCTGTCTGTGGCTACATCTTCACCAGTAGAGGTATTAATACCCACCAACAATGAGTTCGCTAAATTTAACTAGGCTAACATCGTTTATATAAACGAACTTTTTTCCTCTGTTATCTCAACATCACATATATTCATATAGAAAAGACCCAAATTTTCATCCCTTTGTGCTAGGCACTTAATTTCAATGTTTGCCTCCATAGTCATCATTTACAAGTAATGTGTTAAGGAGCTAAACTCTAAAGGACTTCATTTTTCAGCAAAGGCTAGCAAGATATTCAATCTCTGTCTGAAAAAGCAAAACCAATGTACAGCTAAAAGTCCTCATAATATCATCTTTTTCACCTACTGTACACATCTAAACCAAACACAACCCCAGGTCCCAACATAAATAATAGATGGCTGGGATGGACTAATCCAATTAATACATTAAAAAGAAGAAAGAAAAAAAGGCATTCATTCACTTGGGTTGGTTGCATTCACAAAATGGGTGGGGGGGATCACAAACAGCCAACAAAAGGATGTAAGATGAATTTTTTGGACAAGAAGGGATGCCGCATGATAAATATTCAAATTGACAGAAGCAAACCCAATATTGTATTCCAAGTAGAAAAAGAGATAGATGCTCACTTTATCCACCACTGAGTGCTCCAGTTGACGCAAGTATTTTGGATTGACATGAATGCCATGTGTTGGCCGAGGAGATTCAGAAGCCCTTGAGGATGTCAAACTTGACGACTCTTGTGCTGTTAGCTGAGAAAGTTGAGCTTCAATCTTCCGAATGATGGATGGTGGAAACACAGTTGCCCATGTCCCAAAGAGGTGGCGCATTGCATTATGCAAATTAGGATGAACTTGCCTGTAAGCCTCGCAAAACACCTTAGCACCAAAAGATAGAACAAAAGAATTGATAAAAACCTCATCAAATCAAACTAATATTGGTTTGATTATTGAAAATATAAGAAACAAGAGTGTGCACCAGAAGCCAAAATTTACATACCTCAGGTAAACGAGACGAGAAATAACTGATGTATTCATGCCCAACATTCTTAACAATGCTATCCAATAAATATAATGAAGGAAGTTTTTGCTCAACCGGAACCTGCACGAAAATTTGAAATGATGAACTGGAACATCCGCAAGGTCTCAGAAAATATAATCATCAAAGCAGACAAAAGCCTAAATTTTATACCCCAAATCCCCATCAAATCTAAAATAAGAGATACGTGATAGACGGATAACCCAAAAAAAAAAAGAGAGAGAGAAAAACAGTCCATTTGAAAATATCAGAATATACTTCCTTCATATACTACCAGAAATTGAAATGTTCAAAAGAGTATTCTCAACTCAAATTAGAGGAAAACATAATTACAGAAACAAACCTCGAGAATACGTGCACAAATTAAGTCAGCAATGCCCTTCCCATGTTCTCTCTGCTCATCAGCAAGAACCGTGAGATCCGTAATGATGGGCTTTGAATTAAAGGTGAGCTCGGACAACATGAGGTCGTACAATTGAACGATATCCTCAGCAGTAGGAGGAGGCACAATATCATGGCCAGAAACCCTGAATTCGTCATCCCGCTGCTTTAGCTGAGCTCTAAACCGGTGAGCTATAGAAGGGGGAGGCTTTTGTGGCAACTCATTGGGCATAGTCCTGCCGCTGGTGGTGGGGAGTTGGCGGTCGGATGGATATGCTGAATTTCTAGGGTTTCCTCGTGAAATTAAGAGCTTTTCCGATTCCATGAAAGGGGTCATGAAATGCAAAGTGTATCGATTGAGTTCAGAATTTTATCCCGCCAAGGAGGGAAGAGAACTGAATTAGGGTTTCTTCCCACCATAGAAGAAGCTAGAGAGAGAAACAATAAGAGAGCGCCTTAGAGAGAGATCGGTGTGGCTTAGTATAATTCTTCGCCAGTGTACACTCTCAATTTCCAGCTAATATTATTGTTAACGTAAATGTATACGAGCTGTAAATTCTAGTCTCCTATTCATTCACCTATGTAAAGATATACAGATTATTCAATAGAAAATTATCCCATTCGCATGGTATCAGAGACCTAAAAGAAAGAAAAGAAAGAAAAGAAATTCTCAGCCCTTTTGCACCCACAAGCTTTTCAGTTTTCTCCTCTGCGTACAAACCAGTCCAGTCAATCATTCACGCATACAACTCAGATCAGTTTCTTACCTTCCGTCCGCTGCACTTCGTCGCCGTCTTCAAGAAGAACTACCAGTCAATCATTCACGCAGCACTCCCAAACTCGTGCGCTGCAGTCGCCGCCCAGTCCTCGCTCCACTGCAGACCGCGTCGACCGACGCTAAACCAGCCGCCGCTTCTTGTTCCAAACAGCCCAGATCCCCTCCAGATTGGCACGGGTTCACGTTTTCAGAACCCCAAAATCGAATACTCCTTCGCCGCAGCCCTAAATCGTGTATTTCGATTTTCGATTAAATTGAGTCATCCGGTTTGGTTCGGTTCACTCAACCCCGTTTGGGTCACTCAATCTGGTTAACTTCTTTGGTGGTTCAGTCAAACCTAGTTCGGTTCAATTCATTGTTTGGTTCAGTTTTGTTCAACTATTTCTTTGTTGATTTTATTGGTGAGAGTGAATCTCTCCTATGCACAAGTTGTAATATACATAGTCATACATTTTGCTAATTGTCGTACAATTGAGTTTACAAAAGTAGTCATATTTTGGACAATTGTCTTATTCGACTACTATACCATTGAAGTAGATCAACAAAATCAAGAAACTTATCTAAAGCGGGCTCTTCATTTAATGTTGTTGTTGCATCCTTCAATGACCATTCTCCTTTTAGGATTCCACTCATTCACCTTCAAGAATTATTGAAACAGGTAATCTCCTCTAGTTCTCTTGTCCTTATGGCCATATCAAGTAATTTTTGGCTATTGATTCTGCCTGTTGCTATCACATGACCTCTGACATTTCACTTATGGCTTCCTCAATTCTTGCTCCATCATTTCCCCTCATTCATGTTGTTAACGAAAATTGCATGTCTATTGGTATTGTCAACATACGTATTAACTCTTTTCAAATCCTACCATGCCCTAACCTGAATTTCAATCTTAAATATGTTGATAGTGAGCAAAATATTCAACTTTTAGGTTTATGTCTTAGCTAGTTTTTGGTTTAATTTTGGTAATGACTTTATTTTCTTATATTTCAAAATTTAAACAATTGGAGTGAAATGAAGTTTGGGAAAAATACTTTTTTTGGTCTTTGAGTTTTGAAGAATTGGTGCGTTTAGTCCCTCATGTTTTAAATTGACCAATTTAGTCTCTGAGTTATCAGAAATGTGTTTAAAAGGTCTCTCTATTGAAAAAACTATTAAATTTGAATGAAAAAATTGTTAGATGTTGAAGTGGCAAATGAGTTGGAAAAAAACTATTTTTTAATATTTTTCTCATCTCTTTCTCTCCCTTTCCCCCTCTTTGTTGTCTCTCTCATTCAACCTGGCTGCAAAATGGGCAATATCAAAACCACCCACAAGAATCACAAACTTATTACAATCAAATTTTCAACACAAAATGGGGTCTAAGAAATCCAAATTTTCAACAAATGGAAGTTTTCAATTATACTCAAGTAGACTTGTTTTCCACTATCCTTATGCATATAAACAACCAATTGATAAGCCTCAAACCCAAAAAAGTAAAATTGGAAATCAATTGCACTAAACAAAGCATTATTAAACAATTTTACTAATTACAAACTAGATATGCGATTCTCATCTCCCTATTTTTCAATAATATGTAACCCCACGATACTAGGAGCTTCTTCATTTGGGGCCTCGCCAACCCTTTTTTGCCGAATGAACGAATTGTTGAACCACAATTCTTTAGTTGCTCTTGGACGAAATTAGAATCCAACCATTCATCTGAGAATAGACGTCAGAGGAGAACCTGCCGACAAAAAAGAACTAGGTCGTCCTGTCAATTGAACGAATTAGGAATGAAGGGAGGGAGAGGAGAGTAAGAGAGAAGAGAATGAGAGAGAGAAAGAGGGGGTGAAGAGGGGGAGAGGGAAGGAGGGAGATGAGAGAAATATTAAAAAATAGTGTTTTTTCCAAGTCATCTTGCCACTTTAGCATCTAGTCAATATATATATATATATATATATATATTTAAGGGACCTTTTAAACACATTCTTGAAAGCTTATGGACTAAATTGGCCAATTTAAAACATGAGAGACTAAATGCACTTGTTCCTCGAAACTCAAGGACTAAAAAGGTATTTTCCCCATGAAGCTTTTAAGAATCTACATCAAGAAAATTGACCTAGGGCAAGATAAGATGTGAAAATATGCGAAAATAGGTAAAAAAGGAGGGGGGGGGGGGCTTAAAAAAAGCATGGACAGCGCGCTACATCGTTGTGCGGCACTACCCATAGTGTTACGACTTGAGAGGCCACTAAAACACTCCTAAAATTTGTATTATTTGCCCTTGATTTAGAATAATTTTCATAATGATTTTGTTAGATTTGATGTCGTTTGTTAGTGACTTTTAGGGTTATGTTCAAGATTGAGATCCAATATCAAAATGAGTTTAAATGACCTAAACATGGTTAAAAAGGTTAAAACCGAGCCAAATATCGAATGGAGGGAAGAAAAAAGGAGAAAAATACCAATGAGCTAAAAATATGGTAGTGCCTCATCGCTTGCATGTCACTACCTCGACATTAAGACCCAAGAGCATCTTTTAAAGAACAATGTGCAACGCAGTGCACAACATTACGATTTTGTGCAAGAGTGACACGGTGCTCCATCAAAGTGTAATGTGGTGCTACAACAAACGGAAAAAGGAAGCGCGGTGATGCAGCCCAGCACTGCGACGCTAGGCAGTTAATTAAGGAAAATTGGTCAATTTTGGAAATCTCATATCTTTAAGCTCTAGGCTTTTGCTCAGTCGAAATCATTCGACACGCCACGAAATTAGAGAGCCTTAGGGAGTGTTTTAAATAGAAAATAAGAGTTTAGAGAGGGAGGTTTGTTTGGAGGTCGTTCAAGATTTTGAGGTACAAATCAAGGTCTTTCTGACATGCCCATCGACAGGTTTCACCACAAGAATAGTGTTTTCTCTTCTTTTTATTCTTTTTACAAATTCATGGTTGTTGCAATGTATGAGAGTATGTTTGTAATTATTATGAGTGGCTAAAAGTTTTAGTTCTAGGGTGTTGATGAACTTCTTTATGGATTTAAGTTAATTGCATGAGTATTTTCTATGGATGTTCTGGATGTGACTGCTTTTTAGTATTATTATGCTTATTACATCAATTGATCATAGATGTATGTTAGGTTAAATATTCAATTGGAAAGACTACATGTTTAACCGAAGCTATAATATTGGATCATTAGCTAATCTATCATGTGAGAATAGTTAAGTTGTTAATGAAAGTTGATCATTAATATTCTTAATGTCATACTTCTTAATTTGGTTTCAAGAAATTAGTAATCAATTATGTTTGCATGAGGAAAAATTGTTATTGAAAGATAGTAATTTGGATAATAGTTTCTATACAACATATCATTGACCCAATAGTCCTTATGAATCTTCGCATGATTTAATGAAGTGATTAAGGAAATCAACGCCTTTGAGCATCTTTGTCTCTTGATTTCAATCATTGTCTTTACATTTGTTTTATTTACTTTCAAAATTAAAAATCAAAATTACAAGACATATCCTTAGATAAAATCAACCTGAGTCTTAAATAGCTAAGCATAATTTGAACATTTGATATCTAGAGAACGATACTTAGTCTCTTGACCGTTTTACTGTACTATAACTTGATACGTGCACTTGCGTTAAATCAAGTTTGTTGGCATCGAGTTTTTGACACCGTTGCTGCGATCAAAGTTTGTTGGCATAGAGGTCTATCGCAGTTATCGTTGATAAACAGTGAAATTTTTCTATGTTTGTAAATAGTTTGATATTTTTTCTATTTATAATAATTTTCCTTAATTTAATAATTTATTATTATTATAATTAATAACTCCCCATGCAGTTCACAGATAAGGAAAAAAATCTTCTACAGAATCTGCTGTTACAAGACATGTTGCTCAAGTTTTGTCGATAACAAAATCAGCCAACCACAATGTCGTAACATACCTTTTAAATCAAAGATATATGTCTTACCCAATAACTTACGTTCCATCCTCATTATTGAAAGAAAAAAAAGAAGGAATTCCACAAAGAATCAAACCCACAACACATGGCTAATGCCAACAACGTACACGAGTGTCACACATTATATTAGAATTATTCATATATGGCTAACCAAAAAGTTCAAGTTACCCTATTATTATATGAAAATGCAATAATCTTCTTTATCTCTAGTGCATGTTGTAGATTTGACACATTTTAAAATCATTCTATTAGCCTCTCATCTCTCCAAATATTGACTTCCCAAGTTTCACTATTCTAATGGGAAAAAAAGTGAGAAATGGATAGAATTAAATTTCCCTTTTGGCAAAGTGCAGGCTGCCATGAATGAACACATGTGAGGATGATAGGTAGAAAAACAGAGAGATGTGGCATGTGCTAGTAGTGGGCCTGCCCCCATTGCCCTTGGAATATTACTCATCATTCACATCCATATTATATTCTTATATAGTCCAAATTTAACAAAAAAAAAAAAAATGAAGACTTCATATTCTTAGCTTTGATGTGTTGAAAGGTTGAAAGTGGAAGCCAAAAGCTGAGAATTTGTTAACAAATTAGGGGATGGCTAATTAGTCAATAAGCAGGTGCCACTAGCCTTGGACTAGACTTTTGGCATTTGAATATAATAAATTTATGAAAAAAATTAATTAAAATTCGTTGTAATTGACATGCAATTGATATGTATTTCTTTTCTTAAAGTCAGAAGTTAGAATCTTCCCATATTCTTTGTCTTACTAAAATAATTGAACCAAAGAATCCATTATAAAAATCTAAAACTAAAAATATATCAATTAATTAACTTTTCAACCATGATTAATTTAAACTATACTTTTTTATTCTGTTTTAAAATTATTAATGCATAATTCTCACATGTATATAAAAAGAGCTGTTGTTTTATACGTAAGTATTAACACAACATGAAAAAGAAATATTGTCGTGATGAAGTTGCTTGTTGTGTTTTTCATTCATGTGACTAACTTCTCTTATTCTTTTTTCTCTCTATATTTTTTAGAGTAATTGTTTTAAATGACAAAACTGTTAGAAATATTTTTAAATATAAAAAATGTCATTTTCTATTAGTAATAGACAGTGATAGATAGCGATAGTAGTCTATCAGTGATATTTTGCTATATTTGTAAATATTTTTGCTTATTTTGTTATATTTGAAAACACTCATATTTTTTACCACTTTTGTTAGGATTTTTGGAAAAAAATAATGTTAGTGAGTAGTTTTGAATTGATTTTAAATGGAATGAAAAGAAAATAGTTATGAATAACTAAAGATAAAGTAAGAATTTAATAGATAGAATTAATAGTTTAGAGTTTTAATTAATTGATTGATACAACCTAACAAAGTTTAAGAGTTAAAATTGACTTTTTTTTTCTCAACTTTATTAAGTGGGTAACAATGTTAAAACGAGACTCACGTTCTTTTAAGACCAACAAACTATTTGTTTTGATATTTTGAATATTAAATGGATACAAACTTTTTAGATATATATATATATAAATAGAGATTTAAACATTTAACCTATAATATAGATGTATAATATTTCACCTGAACTAGAGTTATGTTACGATCGTTTAGTATTAAAACAATTTAATCAAAGCAAAAATTTCTTTCTACGTTACAACTAGTTAGTTTTCAATTTTTCGTTGTACTAGGGATGAGTTAATTTCTCGAGACGTAATTGCATAGTCTAGAGCGACCTCTAATTAAACCACTTCTTTTTTTTTTTTTTTTTTTTTTT
>QLSR01000052.1:857286-928312 GCA_031780015.1 Citrullus colocynthis
CTTTTTTTTTTTTTTTTTTTTTTTTGTCGTAACAAGGTTTGAGGTTAATTTTGTTCCTACCTAGTTTTCTTTGATGTACATTGATAAGTTTATAAGTGAGGGGAAGGAGTATAAAAGCAATTGTGGTCCTGTTTTTAGGTCACAAGTAGACACTTGAGTTGCATTGCACCATAAGCCAAAGACAATTTAGGCTCACGAGGTTTCTCTGTTTTTGCCTTGCAAACATTGGAACAACTATTTAAAATTAAACAACCAACTCCCCTTCTCTAAACCAATCACAAATTATGAAAAAAGAAAACGACCGACAATCAAAAAATCAAACAAGAAATCGACATATAGATTTAGTGTAAAATACATAGATGTTTATGCAAGTAAAAGTTAGAGAGTTGATGTATAGCACCTATCTTAAACCCTAAACAGAATTAACTCAAAATAAAGTATGAAATCAAAATTGAAAAATAGTCTCTATAGGGCAATGATTAGGTGCAATCTAAGTTACACTTAATCCCATACTCACCTTTTTTAAAACAAAAAAAAAAAAAATCATTTAGAAAAAAAAACAAAAAATTGTCATGCAACCATTTTTTATTAGTCAACGTCCTAGAGTGCACCTAAGAGAGCACCTAAATATTTTTCATCTCCATATTTAAGTATATGAACAAGCACCAAATAGCAGATAATAGAGAGACTTTTGTGTTTGGTCATTTAGAGCTCTAGATAATTTATTTAAGGTATTTTAATAAATAAAAATGTAGCTTTATTATTATTTTCTATAGACAATAGGAAACATTGAATTGCCAACTAGAACATTAAACACAAGCCCCCAAGCATTAATCCTTTTTAGCTTTTAGTACCCCAATCATTACACGAAAGATGACCAATGTGAAATATGGTTCTCTTTCATAGATATATGCTTAGTTTATTAGGTGCGATGTCCCCTAATTATATGATTTATTTTTTTTTTAACAATAAAAATTATTTTTAAAAAATGGTAGCAAAACCATTTTATATTAGTTAAATTGCAAAATTTGCTCCCTATAATTTAAAAAAAAATAGATTTTAAATCTCTATAGTTTGATAAGACTCTCATAAGTAGTCCCTACTGCAGAGACTATCTATGAGAATTTTATCCAACCATATGGATCATTTATAAGGTTTTACCAAACTATAAAAACTAAATTCTAATTTTTAAAAGGATAAATTTTTTAAATTACAAAATTGTTGGAAATATTTTCAAATATAGTAACGTGTCACCATCAATCAAGACATTGATAGATATCTATAAATGACATTTCGCTATATTTATTAATAAGTTAGTTTATTTTGCTATATTTGAAAGAAACTCTTTTTAAAACCAGTGGACTAAATTCTAATTTCTCCCCAATTTTGTAATTTAACGTTTTATTTTATTTGAAGAGACAGCGACAAAAAAAATGTTTCATAGAAATGGCATCTTCACAGAATCCATGGGACCCAAGATATGATTTCATTTATTCCATTGATAGTAAGAAAACAAAAGAAAAGAAAAAGGGAAATGGGCCAATGCAAATACAATCCTTGGAAAGACTTGGAGGGCCTAACACAACTTTCTTTTTTTTCTTGACCTCTCTCAAATCTCCCAACTCTTTTTTCTTTATAAAAACTAAAAAAAAAAAAACATAATTTTCTTAATCATTGATCATTTCAATCCTAACAACAAACACCCAAGTATATTATATTCAATTTTTCAATGCCAAAAGGAAAAAGAAAAAAAAAAGGGAGCTTTTTTGGATCAACACTCAGGAGTTAGGGTGTGATCTCTTCTTGGATCATGGCAATAGTTGTAGACCAAGTAATTGCTTTGCACCCACTCCATGGCCTTCTCCTGCTGCTGGCTCATACCGCCGCGCGCACCCCCACCTGGTCCGCTGCTAAGCGGACGACATGAAGCCGCCCCGTCTGCCGCACACCCACCTAGCTTGAAGTTGTTGTATCTTCCGATAAACGGTTGGTATCTATAATCAGCTTTATATTTTCCGTCCTCCGTCGCCCATGATGATGCGTCCCATATCGATCCATACACCCACATTGGCCTCACTGGAAATGTTGCATCGCTCTTCCTCTCATACCTCCTGATTGGTACGTCGTCCACGAAGAATCTGCACGTCGTATGGATAAAAATTATAAACAATTTAAAAATACAGGGACTAAACATGTAACCTTTTTTTAGTATGTTGCTTTGAAATGTACATGATTTCTTGTGGAGTCCATAAAATGGCGTAATTGTGGAAATCTTGAGTTGGGTCAAACCAAAGATGGAACCTCATTTCCCTCCCTATGATATTTCCATCTCCACTCCCTCTCATAAACACATTTGTCTGGAGAACATATGGCTTGTCTGACGTCGTCCCGAGAAACTCAATGTCGATCTCATCGTGGTTTCCCGGATAATCTTCGTTGTTTGAAAGCTAGAAATCCAAAAAGAAAAATAATAGGAAGTAAGTAAATTAAATCACAGCTAAACTCACAAAACATCAAGCTAATATTAGATTATAGTTAATTTAATTATTTATTCATATAACTTCGAAAATGACATACAAAATTAAAAACAAGATTGCATCCTCTAATACCATGTTAAATTACCGTACGTTCAACATGTAAATTTAATGAAAAAAAACCTTGTCATACAACAATCCTTACATAAAAAGAAGTGATAACTCCTGCAGTGTAGCCAGGATGAAGCTTAATGGAAGCTCCAAAGTAACCTGATTGATATCGACGGAGGGACTTGAATCCACTGCCTATTTAAGAAGAAAGAAAATTATAGTTAAAATTTCCACTCGTATTTCAACATGATATGTTAAAGTAAGAGGGAATTTAAAAGCTTAAGTTAATAGGTTACAGTATACCTGATGAACTGTCAAGCCAGATAGTTAAGATTCCTTGGTCGACCCTTTGGTGTTGAGAGCCCCATCGATTTCGAAAAACTTGATCAAAGCCAATGGATTGAACTTGGTTGCTTGGAAAATAGCCAGGGGAGGGAGGATTCTGGCAAGAGGTGAAAGAGAAGAACAAAAAGAGAGAGAGAAGGATAAGAAAATAATGAGCCATTTTTTGAAGAGAGAGGGAGTATGAGGAATGTTGAAGAGAGAAAAGTTTTGTTATTTTGTGGAATTGTATAGAAAAGTGAAGGAATGGATTTGGTATAAATAGAAAGATTAGAGGACCCACAGAAGAGAAATTAAAAGATGATAAACTTTGGTTGATGAGGAAGTTGGAAAATGGACTTTGGGAGAGATAATTATTAATTATTATTGCAAATTTTGCATTAATTTATGTAGGAAAATTAACAGATAAAAAGTCCAAAAACTTTATGATGGGGTTGCATTTTTGTATGAGGGAAATTTGGTTTTCTGTTTATTAACTGAAAACTTGTTTAGTTGGAAAAGGTCATAGAAGAGAAAGAGAGAGAGAGAGAGAGACAGAAACATGAGAAGACATCTAGCGGACAGTGGGTTAACTCAAAGATATGGAACACCTTTGCTGTTGCCATGTTGTTTTGCAGAAATTTACAAAACTTCAAAAAAAAAAAAAAAAAACTTTTGTTTAGTAATTAAAATATATGGATGATATGTTGACATAACAATCGGTTTAATCATTAAATTTGAAGATTCAACATCGATATTAAACTTTAATGGATGATAGCATTGAAAATGTGCTACCTCGCTCCGTTTAATTTAAGCTTGTGTTTAACTTTTATATATTTATTTCACTATTTTACAGATATAGAGTACTTGTCAGGTAAAACCGGGCATTAGAGCTTAAACGAAGCCAAGACAGACCAAAACCGAGCTTAATTGCATCAACCGAGAAAGAGAAAGGCAAAATTACCATTTTGCCCTTGAAGTCACGGCACAACGGTGCTGCCTAGGCGTCAGCCTGACACTTTCCCCTGAGAGGTTTTTTTTTTGGTGAAATGTAGTAAATGTCGCGACGCTTCAAAGTTGGACGGGCGGAGATTTCCGTCAAGTGCCTCGGCGCTATCACGATTTCATAAAAGAAATCGTCAGCCGCTAGGTTTTCATAAAGATCGAGGACTAGCCGCTTTCACACGTTTTTTCCTCCATTTTTCTTCTCTTTTCTTCATCTTTTCGATCATTGGATGTACCAAAACGTTATCTTGATTTCCACTATGAAGATCATGGGCTAAGGTACATTATCTAGCTTAGGCTTAGAGCAGTTTTCCCAATTTTGTGCACTTTTGAGGTTTAGATCGTTTTACTTTGATTTCTTGTATTATCTTTCAATTCTTTCTTCGATTATGAACGATATTTGATTTATTTCAGCCTACGATGTATGATCAATCGCTAAGATTTAATTTGCAATGTGTGAAAATTAGTTGCATGTTAATTCGGTGTAGCAGCAGGTTGGATTAACTTGTAACTTGTGATTTGAAATTGACGAACATTGATTAATCAATCTTGGGAAAGATCATATTGAATAGATAATTCGGCGTTTCCTGTTAGAAATTTATCTTAGTAAGTTCCTTAACCTTAATGAGGTTAGCCAACTAGTTAAGATGCATTCATCTAATTAAATTAGGTAACTCGATAATTAGGACTCTCACTTGCGTTTTAGGTAAGTTGGCTAAGGATAAATAGCACAAGAATGGTTTGAAGAACCTATGATCAAGTCGCAAAATTGAGAATCAGCTTGAATGCCTAAGCTAGGTCTTAATTATTAAGTTTAATTCACAATTTTATCTCCCATGCAATTGATAAATAAATTTCAAAACCTCTATTGGTTACCATAGGACTGTTAGCTATTTGATTGAGAAATTCAAGGGCTCCTTGTGTTCGACCCGGTCCGCCCCTACTACTGTTGTTGTGAGTACGGTTAAAATATTTAGTGTGGAATTAGGCGACGAAATCCGCCTCTCCAATGGGTAGCTTTGATATCTCGCGTATAAACACTCATATATAAAATATAAAAAGAAGATCATTGATCGGTCAATCGTTAAGTTAATTAATTATAAATTTGGTCTCTATAGTTTGGAGAAAGTTAGAAATTAGTCTCTAAGTTTATAACTAGAATTTAGTTGTTATGATTTGATAAAGCTTTGATATATGTCTCTATAGTATTAGACTACTTATGATTATTTTTATCAAAACCATAAAGGCTAAATCTAACTTTTAAAATCACATAGACTAAATTTGTAATTTAACCATATAAATACTAATAATAAGACTGTGAAGAAAAATAATTGCTAATTTAAATAGTTTTATAAATTATTTAATTTACAGGAATATTAGTTAATATCAATATTTTGTCAATATATCAATCGATATATCTAAAGAAATTGAAACCTTAATTTTAAAATTGGCATTGATATTTTAACCATCGCCTTCCTTAACTTATTTAACTTTGGTTTAAATACTAGTTTAGTTGATGTACTTCTAATTTGATTCATTTTGATCTTGTGTTTTCAAAATGTTCATTGTAAACTTTGTACTTTTGGTTTTAGTTCATTTTTGTTCATGTACTTTCTAAATATTCATTTTGGTTTATATACTAAATTAAAAAAAAAAAAAGTGATCATTTGGGTGAAAAAGGCATGGACCAAAATATATATATATATATATATATATATATATATATTAAAGTATAGAGACTAAAATGAATAAAGTTAAAAGTATACAAACCAAAATAAACATTTAAAAGAGACAAAAACTGAAATGAATTAAAGAAAAAATACAGGACCAAAGTATTCTTAACATTTAAAAGAGACAAAAACTGAAATGAATTAAAGAAAAAATACAGGACCAAAGTACTATTTAAGAATTCTCCAAAACGGTTGGATACACAACATTAAAATATATGTTTTGATCTGTCCATATCAATTAGATACGTCTAATTTGAAATATTCTTAAAAAAAAAGAAAAAAAAAATACCTCTATCATTTGCTTTGATAACTTAGTAAGGTAAATACATGATGGAAAATTGTGAACTGTCGGCCAATTGTTAAAGCTAATATTGAATATAGTTTCAAGTGAATTTAATAATAATGATTAGCAATCTACATCCTTGGATGCTGTAATAATTCATATCCTTTTTAAGTGGACCACAAAATACTCACACAAAAGTCAATAGTAGTTTCCAAGTGAAAATGAAGCAAAGCCATTGAAAATGTATCATTCCACCATGTTAACCTAGCTAGGGTAGGCAAACAATCATTTATTCTACCTTCCAATGTTCCTTCACAAATATGTTCTTTTAACATAGTTTGTCATAACTATAATCTAATCCACTCATTCCAACTAATATGTTGACATTTGACATTATTTTACAGTTTCTATTCAACGCATACATTAACATTCAAGGTTACATTCATTATAGGAATTGAAGTTTTTTCCAATACTAAAGACGACCGTAAAAAACAATGCCTTAATATACATTAAAAAACTATTTCAGATGCAAAACACAATTGTAGGAAAAGGTGTCGTTAGAACCTTGTTGGGAGAGGGTTTTGCTGACGCTAAATGGAAGTGGAGTCGCCAAACGTCCCCTCTTTCGATGCCAACATTTTGGCATGGGGAGGCAACTTTGGAATCGACAGAAGTTGTTTCCCATAATGCAAATGCATTTTCTAATAGAGATAAGCCCTTTGTTGACTCTCATAAAGATGGATTTTTTTTTTTTTTTTTTTTTTTTTTTTTTTTTTCATACATGTCACTACACGTAATTCCACCAATTTTGACACATTACATACAAACATAAATATCAACCTTCATATATAACAATAAATTTTGGTAGCGTTAATACAACAATGTACAAGGAAACTAGTAACCAACTTTAGTTAAGTTATTTACAAAGAACTAATTACAACTTAGNGGTTGTGTTGTTTCTACTTTGGTTTCTTATATGTTGATTTGTGTCGTGCATATTTGTTGGTGTGTCTTCCTGTCCTCTGCAACATGTGTCTTATAACATGCTTTGACATTGTTAAAAACATTGTTACATGACAAACAGAAAAATCTACCAAATATTTTCTTTCCTTATTTGTTGCGGGATAATGCAGGTTTCGTGGTTTGCTACCTTTTTATTTGCAAAGATGATTTTTTCTTTCCTTCGATATCTTCTCAAAGCTACCCATATGTATATTGTGGTCCGTTCAATTTTAGGGTTGACCGTTTTGAAAAATATTAGAGTCTCTTTGTCTCGTGTGTTTGCTGAAAATCACAAGTGTGTCAATCCTTGGGATTGTGAAAGAGTGTTGCTATTATAGATCATGAGTGTTACTCTAGATCTTATTGAATCGTTCTACTTCAACTTAAGAAGGTCTTCTCAACCTTAGGGGAGCCTAAGTTCATCAAGTGGAGTGGTTTTCATTTGAAGGCGGAAAAATAGAAGTTAAGAGAGAGTCTCACACTTAGGGGGAGCCTAAGTGATCGTTAAAAGTGAGGGGATCTTACACTTAGAGGAGCTAAGTTTCATTGGGAGGGAGCCTCACACTTAGGGAGAGCCTGAGTGACCGTTCTCTAAGTTGGGTTATTCAAGTGGCACTGTAATTGTCGTTTATTTACAAATAAGTACATCGTAGTAATTACTGCCCACGAGCACGTTGCCCCCTAAATGTAGGTGATATTGCACTGAACTGGGTTATCAAACTCTGTGTTTTAATTTGGTTTTAGTTTTTTTGCGCTTATCTTTGATGTTCTTGGAATTGCTGTAACATCGTGCGTAACAAGTGTTGTCGTGTGTTAGCCAACCTTTATTTCACTAATTATTTAAATCAATTTTTCTTATTCTTAAAAGTTGCGTGGAAATTAATAACCAATGTTTTGAATTTCATTATAATATAATTTCTGTCAATCAAATAACCAAAGTACAATACAATTCGAAATAACCATCTTTGTTTACACTAATATCAGGAAAAGTTTACTTTTAGGAAACTTTAATTGACGTGTTAGAACAACGATTTCGACCTTTTATTCGACATATTCATCTCACACAATAAAATAGCTCCTTCAATCTAGGTAGAAAAAAATCTTTGATATAACACAGCCAGAAACCTAATCTAAACACAAGTGGTCATTTCATGGAGGAAAACTTTGACATGACATGATATATCAATTGATCATATTTCCAAACCACTGTTTCAAATTAGCTTTATTCATAAAAAATTCTTAATTAGTAATTAGACTATATCATAAAGTACTCTACAAATCATATGGAAAAGTACTTTGAACGAGAGGGAAAAAAAAAGGCTCAAATATGGTGCTGGAAATTAACAAACGAACAGTGTGGGTTGATCTAAATTAAGTGCTTTGACAAGTCACATTTTGCATATATTTCATGCAGGAAAAGAGCCATTTTTGTAGACCATAAGGAAAAAATAATAATAAAATTAATAGTAATAATATTAATATTGATGTGGTTGAAGATTGGGCGGCTGTGGTTGGGCCTCTTTGGCCGACAAGTCGGGTAGCCATGGATGAAGAAAGTCGATTGATCGACAGCCAGCCAAAGAAGTAAATGATTATAAAGATCCAAGTTGGAATGAATATATCTTAAAGGACCCACTTCCCTTTAATGTTTATACGACTTAGACTCTTTTAATGCAAAATTTTTGTAGCATTTTCGTAATTGTATGTTACTTTCTTTTCGCTTAATTAAGTTAGATTTTTGTTTCATAAATAATAATATGTTTGTACTGATATACTACTAGGCCAATTCATAATAGTTATGTTTGCACCTCTAACTTTATTAATCATTTGAGAAGTGTTTAGAGGGTGCTTTAGTCAATCATCCATAAACATAAAGTTGAAAGAATAAAGAATTTAATGAAAACAATATTATATTTTATGCACCGTTATTTTTTTAAAAAGAAAAATTAGCAATACAAACTAAATTGTAATATATCATATTGCTTAAGTAATATATATATATATATATATATATATATATATATATATATAAAACAGATAGAGAAAAATATCAGTTTATGAATTTGTTTTAATTAATATGATTCAATGTATTTTTTAGTCCTATATTAAGACATTAAATTTATATTATTCTAGATATGACGTTAAAACAAATTACTTAAGTCTTAGTTACCCCTCTATCCCACTATGAATATACAGAGTTTCGTAAAGAAAAAATATAGAACATGAGGCATAAATTTTTAATTTATTTTATTTGACCTTTCAAAGACAACAACTATTAGACCATGGAGGAATAGCTTTATGATATATGGCCCAAACTACACATCTTAAATAAATATGAAGACAAAATATAGAGCTATTTTCAAATATAGTAAAAGGAACTAAACTATTTACATATATTGCAAAATTTTACTATCTATCGCGGTCTATCGCAGATAGATAATATATTTTACTAGTAGTTGTGAATATTTTCAACAATTTTGTCATTTAAGGTAATTTCTCTAAAATATATAGAATATCGAAAAATAGTTTTTAAGGTATTCTTCAAGTGTTTTAAAGATTTTCTTGTTTTTGTCGTTTAGATTATTTGATTTATTAATATCTATATATGTATATATACCATTTAGATTATTTGATTAAATTGCAAATCGGGTCTTTATAGTTTGAAAAAATGTTAGAATTTAGCCTCTGTTAAAATTTAATTTCAGTATTTTTAATAAAACCCTGCTGTTGAAACTATTTATTAAACTATTAAGATTAAATTCTATTAAATCATAAAGACTACTAAATTCTAACTTTTAAAACTATAAAAATTAAATTCTAACTTTCTCTCTTGCCAAATTTGTTATTTAACCTAGATTAAGTTTTATTTCATTACATAACTATTTTTGAATTTTACTTCTAATTCAATAGCTTTCTTTCTACTCTGAAAATATAGGTAAGATGTTGATCTTGATGAATGTTTTTTAAACCGTTTTAGAAATATAAAAAATAACATTTAAATCAACTAATAAACATATCACTCTCTTTAATTAAATATGTTTTAAATTTTTTATTATTAATATTATGTTCATGATATTTCATTGATATTTTTGTTACATTTTAAAGGTTTGGTCCACAATATAATAGAAATTCTTGATTTACATGATCTTATATTGGTTTCATCTGGTGAACGTATAGAAATGCCAACACGTAGATAGAAGTTTAATCCTTTATCTATAGGTAGAATGTCACTCTCTAATAATCATTTTCTTTTTCTCACTAATGTTTTTTTTGCCTCTCAAAACTACTCTCTCGAGTCTTATTTACATTAGTTAGAAAAGAATAAGATCATGAATATATATATATATATATATATATTAAATAATAACGATTATTATTTTTATCAATTACTCTCTCGAGTCTTATTTATATTGGTTAGATAAGAATAAGATGATGAATATATATTAAATAATAACGATTATTATTTTTATCGATTTGAGGCCTATGTGTCAGAGTATCGTACTATTATTATATATTTTATTATAGAGACTCTTTGAAATAATTTTGTTTCATAAAGTATGTTTTATCTTTATTTTATAGTATATCTTTATGAAAGAAAAAAATCGTACGATCTATTGTAACTTAATATCTGTGAGTATGGAGTTTTTCATTGAGTTGCTATAGAAAATTTCTTTTTCTAATGAGGGTTTTTTATCGGAACATTAGATAAGTTAAGCAAAAATATATATAATTTAATGAGTTTTGATTAATAAAGTAAAGAATTAATGCAATAAAATAGTATAAATGATTTAATGTAGGAGATTAATTATATTAATCTATTTAATTTTTTAAAAAGTAGTTACTCATTTAAAATTATTTCACCAACTCATTAAATTATTTTGCTTATTAATTAACTATTCAAGTTAAATAAGTGGATAATCAATTTGATATTTGTTTAATTCGTTCATCACTTTTTTTCGTACAGTTATAATATTATTTTAATTTGAATGAATTATCAAAAACAGCACCAACATATCTTTCAAACCATTTGGTATATTCAACAAATTAATTAGTAAAATAAAAGAGTTTTCATAACATCATTTATTCTCGTTGAAATATTGTGTTCATTGTGAAATTTCATCAACTCATCTTGACATGTTCAGTGGCATCTTTCATTTGGAAAATAGAAAAAATATAAATATAGTTTCCTCTATTAATAAATTTCTTTTGGCAACATATAGCTAAAGTATACCCTCAAGGACAATTTTTATAAATTATATTACTCCTAAAGATAAAACATTCTTGAAAAGTGATTGACGTGCTGAATTGAGTTTATATATCTAAATTTCATATGTCTGTAGAGTTTATATGTAGAGTTTATATGTTTGTGTTTTAGGCATTTGGGGTACTGAGTTGCTATGTCAATGATATCTGGTGTCTTTTTTTTTTTTTTTTTTATACATAAATAATATGTTTTTATGATGATTATATATATATATATATATATATATATATATATATATAAACTATAGATTGCACTTTATTTTTTAGTTGGGAGTTTTGGGAAATGTGGTTTTGGATTTACTTTTGAATCATGCATTTTATTGTTTCTTTTTTAATTTAAGCAATCATTTAATAATATGTGCATGTGATGTTTTTAGTTAAGTCATTTTTATTTTAACACATTGATAAAAGCTTTTTAAAATAAAAACTTATGTGTCTGACAGTTTTTTCTCAAAAGTGTTTTTACATTCGAGTTTGTTTGATTTCTTATATGATAAAAGTGACTTTATTAATGTTAAATTACTATAAAGAGCAACTATAAAATACTATGAACTAATAAAAAAAAAAACTGAAAATTCAATGTTGTGACGAAACTTTTGTACTTTTGTATCAACAAAGGTGTTTTTATTGACAATTTGTGCGTCAACTTAGATGTAAACAGTTATCGATGTTTTATATTTATTGTAACGACCCGACTAATACAATCTAATCGGACCATTACTCAATGCATGCAAATTTTAAGAAAAGACACGACGCTGAGTAATAAGAAAGAAATAATGCTACTTACAGAAATTTCTGTTTTATTTAACTCAAGAAAAACAATGAATAACTATATAGAAAGAATTTTTTTTTGGTTCGGGGTACCCCTAATAAAATCAACAAAATTCCATGAACAGAAAACAAAACAAAAAAAAAATCCATATACAAAATAAGAGACAAGCCTAAAAAAAAATGCAATGCTAGGCGGAAGCTACTATGGGTCCCGTGAAGCCATCAAGGATTCCTCTTGTCATTCGCCAGCACGTTCTTTCCCTTACCTGAAAAAAAATAAGATGAAAGGGTGAGCAATTATATTACTCAGTAAGTGACCCCACTACCGGAGCCGGGCTAGGCACCCAAGTCCTTTAAGTGCATTAGTCATACAACAGGCATATCAACATACTTCAATAGGAAACTGGTTATACTGGCACCCAAGTCCTTTAAGTGCATTAGTCATACGACAGGCATATCAACATACTTCAATAGGAAAACTAGTTATACTGGCACCCAAATCCTTTAAGTGCATTAGTCATACGACAGGCATATCAACATACTTCAATAGGAAAACTAGTTATACTGGCACCCAAGTCCTCTAAGTGCATTGGCCTTAAGACAGGCATATCTAACATACTTTTATAGGGAACTGGTTATACTCTCCCTACAGTTGGTTTTGAATGTCCACAAACCTCTGGAGCCCCGAAGGAACTCTTACCTCTGGTGATCCCGAAGGATCACAAACCTCTGGTGATCCCGAGGGACCACAACCTCTAGTGAACCCGAAGGAACACATCCTCTGGTGACCCCGAAGGACCACAACCTCTAGTGAACCCGAAGGGCACAACCTCTAATGACCCCGAAGGACCACAACCTCTGGTGAACCCGAAGGAACACAACCTCTGGTGACCCCGAAGGACCACAACCTCTGGTGAACCCGAAGGAACACAACCTCTNTGACCCCGAAGGACCACAACCTCTGGTGAACCCGAAGGAACACAACCTCTGGTGACCCCGAAGGACCACAACCTCTGGTGAACCCGAAGGAACACAACCTCTAGTGACCCCGAAGGACCACAACCTCTGGTGATCCGAAGGAACACAACCTCTAGTGACCCCGAAGGACCACAACCTCTGGTGAACATCCAACCGACGTAGGGGAGTTACCACTACCCAACACACATGACCAATTAAATTCTCACTCCTTTCCTTCCATGAATTCATACATTAACAACGCTGTTTACAAACATCTCATAATACAAGCATATGCATTTCACATACATCCTTTAAAACATGGGAATTTCATACAAGCATACTATCTCACATGGGGCTTAGAAATTTTACTCATCATGGCAACTAAACATATGGCGATTTCACATACATCCTTTAAACATGGGAATTTCATACAAGCATGCTATCTCACATGGGGCTTAGAAATTTTACTCATCATGGCAACTAAACATATGGCGGGAAGGCGGTTCAGGTAGTAAGACCACTTACATTGAGACTAGGTGCAAATAGCTAACCAAGCAGCCAATTCTCACAAAATGCTTGAGTTAAAACCCCCAAAGTGCAACTAAGCCACAATCTTCTTTCATACTTCAAACAATAAGTCCAACCAAAATGGACCCTTAAACCCGCTTGGACAGCTTGTTTCTGATCCCAAAATCCCTGGAAGCCTGAATCTAAAATCCAACCTCAATGAGTAACAACAATTAAAACCAATTCACGAAATTACGAGATAATCAACAATACTTACTCAAACAGTCCTGACCTAACCAAGTCTTGAAATCCTAACGTAACTCACGAAAAGGAATAATGCCAGAGCAGCAACAACTTGCAAACCCATTGACATCCAAGATTGGCTTAAGTATATATATATATATATATATATACTTCTTTAAATTCTCTTTCCTTTTCCTTTTCTAGAACCCTAGATATATACATTTAAATTTCCATTTTCCTTTTGCCTTTTCCTTTTCCTTTTCCCAAAACAAAACACAACTTATTTAATATAATATTCCTCAACCCATCAAATCAAATCTTTTCCAACCACCACTTAATACTTTATTTAACAAAAATATCTTCTAACAAATCAATTCCCCAACTTAAATTCAATTCTAACTTATCCTCATATTTTCTTAAATTAATCAAGTTCTTAAATCTCACCCAATTTTTAATTTAAATCCAACTTTTAAATCTCTTCCAAATAAATTCAATTTTCCACTAATTGAATCAAATCCAAATCTTTTTATCACGATTACTTTAAATTGAATTATTTTCTCAACATAATCCAATTAAAGCTTCAAAATTCAAATAATTCAAGAAAATAATTTTTTTGGAAAAACAAATTACTTGAAAATTTGGGATGTCACATTTATGTTTAAATTAATAGTTATTTTTAAGCTTTAAATTAATGTTTTATGTTATGAGTGACAACAAAACAAAAAACTCGTGTGTCAATAAAGCCCAAATTTATAATAATCATAATTTAAAATAACAGTCGTCAGAGTTGGTGGAGTAGCAGTCAATGGAGGTTGCTAGAGTTGGCCGCAGGTGGTGGTTGCCAGAGTTGGTTGTCAAAGGTGGTCGCTTGAGTTACCTGTCAAAGGTGGTCACCAGAGTTGGACATTGGATGTGGTCCCTAGAGTTGGACATCAAAGTTAATCCCTGGAGTTGGTTATCTGAGGTGGTCACTAGAGTTGGGCGTCAGAGATGGTTACTGGAGCTGATCGCCAAAATTGATTGTCGGAGGTGGTCGCCGAAGTTAAGCAACAAGGCATCAATGGTGAATGAGGGTTGAGTGCACTATTACTGGACATGGTATAAAATGTCTATGACATACAAAGTTAGCCTCCCAAACAATGAGTTGAGTTCATATCTTAACTCATCTCCTCACTCTATACACTCTCTAAGTCATATCAATAGAATTAACTTAACGTTTTCAATTACAACTCATTTAGATTTGTAGTATGTAAACAAAGCTTAAAAGTGATATGTAGACATTCTTGTTTTAGTTCAACACAATATATATGTAAGGTAGAGGGGATTTAGACCTCTAATCTCGAGGTAAGAGTATATGCTTTATGCTATCTAGGTTATTGCTCATGCTTAACCATCATGGATTGGCCTAATGGTAAATAGGGGGCATGATCTTGATAAAAGGTAAAAGATCATGCAATCAATCTATGGTGACTAGCTACTTAAGATTTAATATTCTACGAGTTTTCTTAACATCCAAATGTTGTAGCTAGGGTCAAGTAGGTTGTCAAAATAGAAAATTTTGAGCTAAAATGAGCATAGTTGAATTGACATAGATTATATACTATGAATCTCAATGTTCGAGATTCATTTCTCCTTTCCTCATAGTGTCAAAAGAAATTGAAAACTTAGAGTTTCTTTTATTGACTTTTAAAATAGTAATAGATATCTTATTCATTAAATTATGCTCGTATTGACTAAAAATTTTAGAAACTTTGTCGTAAGGCTCATATTGATTAAAAAATTTAGAAACTTTGTTGTAAGGGGTATCCTGTTTCATCCAATCTTTTCATTATCTATGCTCCTTGTTTACCTCCTCTAAACATCAATCATATTTAGAGGTTGAACAAAGTTTTTGTAGATTAGTCGTTATTTCTGTACCGTTAAATATTATAAATAAGTATCTTATTTATTAAAACACAGTTCAATTGGCAAATGAATATGCTAGTAATTAACCACGAGTTCTGTAGTCCGAATCACATCTCCAATTGTACTATATTTTATTATAATACAATTTTTTTTTTTTGTTCAAATAAAGGGTTAAAATTTTTAAACCTAATGTATTTAAAGAGAAGTTTTTGGAAGTACAATAGTCTCCTTTCGAGTAAAGTAAATGAAAAGAGGGATCCCACATAATATTTTTATTGAATTGTAGTTGAGTATTAATGGTAGTGGAACCAACTATATAGTATTGCTCAATATTATCATGTCAAACAACATTGTGCAAAGTTATTATTCTGTTTCTTTCTTTCTTATTTTTCTTTGAGCTCCAATCTGAACCTAATATTTTACAAAAACATTACTAATGTGTTTAGACAAATTAAATGATATTTAAATTGATCATCGACTATATATCTATCTATCGAGACTATATATCTATCTATCGAATCTCGTGTTACTATTATATGTATCATTTTCGCCTCATACGATGATAATATTTTGTAGGAAAAAGAATAGGAGAAATGTGGGGTTGGGTGGGAAAGTCTGAAAGTTCAAAATTTGATGTTATAAGACACATCATTGTCATTTTAAATTTTGGCACATATCATTCTCAATTGGGTAAGTTTAAAACTGCTCACTTTTGGTTTTGCTTCACAAAGAGATGTGCCATTGTCTTGTGAGAGGAAAAATGTATCGTTTCTATTCCTCCTTTGGAATCTCTCAAAACTCAAACCTTGTATCACCTTTTTTATTTCTTTTCTTTAAATAATAAAAAAAAATCATTCATTTTTAGTTGTTATTCCAAAAAAAAAAATAGGCTATATTTACGTCTACAAATTGTTAATCAATCAACGGGAATAAGAAAATTTAATCCACGGGATTTGTGGTGTAATGAGGATCGACCTTAATTATGAATCCGTAATCTCATTCCCCTCAATTAAGTCTTCAATCAAATTTCAATGATGATTACGTGGGATCTACACCATCTTTTTATTATTAATTTTCCACCATTTAGATGTTTTTTCTCCCAATCCATACTCATATTTTATATAAGTTATCAACATTAGTATCAGTGTTAATATTGGTAGTTAGTTCGACAATCTATATCAATAATCTAGATTAGTATTGATATTGATATCTATAAAAAGTTAGATTTTTTTTTCTTTTTTATCCTCATGATCTCTAATAATATATATTGGTATCGATATAATATTCATCATTAAAAAGTTAACAAATTTTTTTTTCTTTTATTTGTTTTGTTAGGCCATAATTATGAAAACGATGATCACATTAGTGTTCTATTTCTTATGCGTGATTTTTGGCCTTTTAGACACAGTTGCGTGAAGAATTTTTTCCACTATATGCGATTTTTGGATTAGTTTATTACAAAAATGTAATTTAAAAATGAATTAAATAATGTCATCTTATTAAATAAAATAACTATAGATTTTGTTTGAATATTGTTGTTTCTTTTAATGTATTTATATCAAGATTATATGTTTTTCTAAATGGTTAAATTACTATTTTATTTTCTAAAATTATAGAATTTTAATTTGAATTTACGTATTCATTTTTTTTAAAAAAATAAAAATATGAATAAGTAAATAAAAATTTGGAAAAGTAAATAAAAACGTAGAGGTATTTCAATTCTTATAACAATTATTTGGGTTATGTTTTTGGAACTATTTCAATTTTTGTTTTTATTTTTTAAAATTAAGCCTATAAGTACTATTTCCACCTTCAAATTTATTTCTTTGTTATCTATTTTTCACCAACCGTTTAAAAAATCAAGCCAAAATTAAACTAAAAAAATAGCTTTTAAAAATTTGCTCTTGTTTTTGAAATTTGACAAATAATTCAACTATTGTACTTAAGAGAGATGCAAATCAATGTAAGCAATGAGGAGAAAATATGTTTAATATTAAAAAACAAAAACAAAAAACGAAATGGTTACCAAACGGGGCCTTAGTTATTAAATTTTCATTACTTAGAATTATAAAAAGTGTATTATAGTAATCATCTATATTTCATTATATTTCTATATGGAAGTAAGCAACATCAATAAATTTCTTATTACGATTGGACTTATTACTACTTGTAATAAACACCAATAAAGGAAATCTCATTCTCTTTGTGATTGATTCAATTATGATTGAACTAGATTTTCATTACGAAGAGTGTGTAAACATGACTTTATATGTAGGTGAAGAAAAATTGACTTGTTATATTTATTTGGTTCTAAGTTTTGCTTATTTATCTTAATAAATTATTTGAATAAAATGATTTTATTATTCTATTTTTTTTCCTTAAAAGATAATTATGTAGAGGGAGATATCAAGACTCTGATTTTGAAAGAATGAATGTATACCAATTCAGTTGAGCTGACATTAATTTTATCCTTAATCTAACCCTAATATATTTAGGAATTTGAAGTATTTACAATATCTATAATTTTTTATACTTTACTTTTAAGTTCGCTTTTTTTTTTTTTTCCTATCAAATATAAATGAAAATATTTTTTGAATTTTTAGTAAATTATTAAAATTTCATTTTTTTTTTTAGAAAATGGAGGTTTCATTTTGTTTGCCTCTTCTATATGTATAAATATAGAAAAACTAGTCCTGTTTTTTATTGAATAAACTTATAGTATTATATGTCGTCTATATTTTCTTTCTTTTTTTTTTCTTTTTTCAACAAAGTGATTAAAGAACATTGTAATGTATCAAATTAATAGTTGAATTTTTTTATTGATTAAATGTAAATCTTCTTTTACATATTTTCAAGTGGTCTCCTAAATAAAAATTCTAAATTTGTCACTACATTATTAATTAATATTTACTTCCACTTACAAACACTTATTCATTTAAAAAAATAAAAAAAAAACAAAAAACAAAAAATAAAAAATAAAAATATTAATTACAGAAATTTGGAACAAGATATCTTGTTCCAAATTTCTCTCCATATGTACACTTTTTCTTTCAAAAATTCCTTTTACACGTTTCTTTCACTTATCTTTATATTTTATCAACTTCTTTTCAACTAATTTCTTCAATTACAACCATTTTTTCCAATACACATATAATTTGGTTGCACATTCCTTTTTCCTAAACAAACTATTCTATTCTTTTAATTAATTAGGTCACATTTGTGCCAATTTAATTTTTATTCATTTATCTTTGTTCTCCCAATTTCTTGTTAAAGATAGATTTAAAAAAAAAAAAAAAACAAGTATTTTAAAATTTAGATTGGGTCTTTAAAATATTGACAAAGAGAAAAATAATTTATAGCTAAGAATAGAGTTTGTAAATTTAATTTTCAAGAATTAGAAACAAAAGATCAAGATTCTATTTGGTAACCATTTATGTTTTGAATTTTAGTTTTTAAAACTTCAAGCCTACAAATACTTCTTTCACTACTAAATTTCTTGCTTAGTCATATACTATTTGGTAACCATTTATGTTTTGAATTTTAGTTTTTAAAACTTCAAGCCTACAAATACTTCTTTCACTACTAAATTTCTTGCTTAGTCATATACTTTTTGTCAATATTTTCAAAAATCATGCCAAATTTGAAAATTAAAAAAAAAAAAGATAGGTTTTAAAAATTTGTTTTTGATTTTAGAATTTCACATAGAATTCAACTTGTTTATTCAAGATAGATGAAAATCATGGTAAAAAATTGAGAGGAAATAAGTTTAGTTTTCAAAAACCAAATGATTACTAAACAAAGCCCAAGTAATAATACATGGCCAAGTCTTAATATAATTCGTTAGACACAACTTGTACATCTTTAACACACTTTTTCAACCAAAACTCTAAACATATGTGCAATCTCTCACTAATTAATAGCATGTTTGGAAGTGATCAATTCTAAAATTGTTAAAGTCAGTTTTGTCATTTTCAAAATCACGCGAAAAATGTTCTTAATCATCCAAAATCAATTTTACTAGGATAAAAATGTATTTAGAAGTGTAAAATTAAACATGGAATTGGATTTGAGTGATTAAATGTGTGTTTTAAAATTATTTTAATAATTACAACAGCAAATTTCACGATTTTAAAATCACTACCAAACTTGTCCTAATTGTATAATTGTTGGTCTTTTATCTATATTCTATTTTTTTTTTTTAAAAAAGAATTTTATAGATATTCTTTTTTAAGTTTTGAAATGAAAATATTGTTATTCCATTCTTAAAAGATAGACGGAGACGATGTAATATTTCAAAGAATATTATTTTAATTTGATATTATACTATTGTATCGACCTTGACCTCTCTCCAACCACATATTGCTGGCTAAAAAAGAAGATATTATGTGAAGCACGATACAAATCTTTTCATCTACACATTCGAACCTAGCTTAATGAATGAATAAAATATCGATTATCATTTTGCCATCCTTTCACTAATAAACTAATTTTTTTTACATTTTTTTCGAACTTGTAGCAATGTATTCCTAAAGTGACTTTGTCTCAATCACTTAAATCTCGGTATCTTCAAATCAAATGGATTAAGTTGAATTTATTAACATATTCCTTTAACTTTTAAAAAGTTTATAATAACTAAATGCATTTTCTAAATTTTTTAAATAAATTTATATCGTTACTTAAATTTTGATGTGGCAAGTTGATTTGATCTAGGAGTGGTAATTTGGTATGACATGAAATGTATAAGGAGTTACACTCATACAATGAAATAAAGACAAGTGCGTGGCAATAAAATTTGATACACAATTTGGGTGAGAAAATATGTTTTAAATTAAAATTATTTTGCTTGTCTACTCTTATTCTATCCTTGTTTACTTGATTTCTTCTTTTATTTTTTTTTTGTCACATTCTCTAGTAATTAAATCAATGTGTCACATTAACATTTAAAGTAATGACGTTAAAAGACTTTTAAAAAAATCAAAATCAAAAGTTGATATACAAAATTGAAAATTTTAAAATCCCGGGAATATACACGATCATCTAAATTCAATAACTAAATTTATATATAACATTATTAATAAGAAAAACTTCTAAAATTATCTAAAATGAGTAATATCAGCCCGTCAAGTCTTTTGGACATATAGCAAAGTATTATCCATTCTGCATTTTTCTTTGCTTTTTCTTTTAAAGAATATTTAAATTTATCTTGTTAAGGCTGTTTTCAAAAATTGAAGAAATATAAAAGAATGGAATCTTATTATTCTATTATTATTATTATTATTATTATTATTATTATTATTATTTCTTTATTTTCTTGGGTTTAGATAAAGAGAGACCATTGTGTCACTTAAAAGTTTTATTTTATTTATTTATTTATTTTTATTTTGAACAAGTTCAACAAATGGAATTGAAAGATTCAAACCTCTTATGGCATACACCTTAACTAGCTAATTAGAATAGTTAAGTTGAAAAGTTACTTAATTTAAAGTATGTACATAAAATTTTTCAATTTATGACTTTATTAAGTAAATGAAGAAAAAAAAACAATAATTTTCTATTACTCTACTAAGTTCTTGAAATGAAACCTAAATGCAAGGATTTATAGCATTTTAGAGAACTACAACCATGCTTAATTAGAAAAAAGAGATTTTTTCCTCTATTTTTGTTGGAAAAAAGTGATAAAATGTATTTTAACAAAAGAGAAAAAAAATATATCAATTTTCTTCTTTTATTGATAAGGCGACGCCCGAATTTAACTATCGATGAAGAAAATATATATCATGGTCGATGATATATATTTTATGTTAATATTATATAAAATAAACTCTCATAATTAAAAATTAAAAAGAAATAGTGGATTGAAATGTAGAAATCACTTTCATTAATTCATTCCATGGAGAATAGGATTTTAATTTTCTTGGAAAATCAAATATTAGGATCATATAAACCAATATATGAAATTAAAAATTAAAAGGAAATGTGGATTTTAATTTACTTTATCTTAAATAAAATCAATATATGTAATTATAAATTTAGAAAAGAACATGATTCATATTTGAAAAATATTTTAGAATATAAAGTCATCCAATTAAATCTTCAAAATTAAGTAGTTATGAGAACACAGTCGAATTACAATTTCAAACCTCATTGATTAATGAAAATAGCGATACTTATATTTTAAGCCACAAAATATACATTTTCATTTAAAAAATAGAAAACATGAATAAAACTCAAAATTAATCTCTTACGTACGTACCTCCAATTATTCTTTTCCATTTGAAAAATTAGTGTACGACTTGCTAAGTTCCCATTATTTTATTCCAATATGCGATATCATTTTCAAACGAAGCATATCCAAAAATATGCACATAATTTAAGGCACAATTATTTAAATGAAATATAATATAAATATATAAATATAATAATAATAATGTTAAAATGACGCATTAAAGATTTGGTTGGATGAGGGTCTTCCAACTTCCACTTGTCTTTATTAGGATCATATAAACCAAAGAAGATAAGAAAACCAACTACTAAGATGGAAACTGTCGGGAAACCAACCTTCTTCTTTCCTTTTTGTCTACTTTCATTTCTGTTTTCTTCAACTAATCAATAACAACCTAACATTTTTCAATCTTAATTTGTTTTAAACTAAATTATCTATTTTTCTAATACATTCGTAAATGTTTAAATGTCTTGAATTTGTTAGCTAACGCTTTGAATGACCAAGTAACGTTTCTAAAACCTAAATTATTGATGCATTACATGTCATTTACGGATTTGAATCTAGACTAGCTTTGAATGACCAAGTAACGTTTCTAAAACCTAAATTATTGATGCATTACATGTCATTTACGGATTTGAATCTAGAGTTTAGAAAGGTGTTAGCTATATATAATAATCATGTTGGTGCATCTGCATATGTTTTATTTGATATTACTCTCTAATGATAAAATTATTCTCTCTCTCTACCTATGTACGTAACTAACGTATTAATTATTATGTAAATCTTTGTTTCATTCTTTACTATTTTTGCTTTCATGTTTTCTTTGTTTGTCGATTTCATTTGTCACAATGGTAAATTTTTCAAAATTATTTTGTACGTAAAATAAACAATACGTTATTTATAACTTTCGATTTTATGTTTAACAGACAGACAACAATTTTTGAAGTCTAAGAAATTTTTAGATAGGAATAACAAAATTCAAAAATTAAAAACGATTAGACATTTTAAAGAATTTAAGGATTAATATATATAAAATTGAAAGTTTATTAACTCATGAAAGATTGTTTTAAGTTTGGGAGTGCTTTAAACATAATTCATAAGTTAAATTAACCAAATTAAACTCGTAAACTAACTCAAACTCAATTTTCTTTTTAGTATGACTTTAATTTAAATTTATATAGTTCTTTTGTGTCAGAAAGATGGTTGTTGTATTTGGCCATCCCTTATCTTTGGGAATGCAAACTTTGATATATTTTTTCCTTAATTGAAAAATTTTGTCTGCTATCATTTGGTAGATTTTTTTTGCCTTTTTTGGTTCGTGCCTGTTTTGGGAACTAGATTTGTTCCTTTTGTATTATGCTGTGCATATTTAAGGTTGGACTTTTTCTTCGGACAATTGCAAATGTAGCAATTAGATTCAAAGTATTAGCATATATAGCAACATTCTAAAGAAATTGAAAATATAGTAAAGTCTATCAACAATAGAAGTTTATAACCTATGGATTTTGCTATATTTGCAATTTTTTTAAAATGTTGCTATACACTTGGTTATTATCTCTAAAATTGCCACTCATTACAATTACACTTTTTCTTTGAGTAGCCGCTCATTTTTGTAGAAGTGAGTATTCCTGAGTTGAGTTTTGTTCTAAGATAGTGTGCTTAAATGTACCGAACTTAGTGATTAAAGTTGTTTTTGTTGTAACTGTTGTTGTGCCCATCGTGACTTGTGTTGATCTAATCTGTGCTTCATCGTGAAGAGAAACTTAGGCTTAGGGGGAGCCTAAGCTAGTGAAGTGAAGAGGCCTTCACTCATCCTCATCATGGAAAGATAATCATCTTGAGAAGTTGTCTCATGCTTCGGGGTAGCCTAAGTGCACTTTCACTAATCCACTCATACTTAAGGGGAGCCTAAGTTCATACAGAGGGAGTCTTAAACTTAGGGGGAGGTTGAGAATCATTTAGAGGGTTAAGCTAAGCGATTGTCATTGTACTTGATGTGTCATTATTAGTGAAATTATCTTTCTATAGGCACTCTGCCCTCTAAATGTAGATGATCATGCAAAAAATGGAGTTACCAATTTTTGTGTTGATCTTTCTCTCTTGACTCGTTGTTTTAGTCTATTTTGTTTTGTGACTTGTTGTATATAAGTTTTAACATTATCTGTTTGTGGGAGGGAACCTTTTAATTTTATTTTGCTTTAAAAAATTTATTCAATTATATCATCGATTAAATTTTGGGATTAAACTTTTAATGATTATTTTACCCCTTCAACTTTCAATTTTTTTCATTTTTTACCCTAAACTTTTAAAAGGTCAATATTAATCTTTGAATTTTCAAAAAATAACTTTTTTTTTTTTTTATCCGAAGCTAGCTAGCTTTATTTTATTTTTTTTAACAAATTAATTATATAATTTTTTAGTATATATACAAACATGTGAAGATGAATACTATTTCAAGCAATATAGTTAGAGACCAAAATTAATTGGAAAGTGGAATAAAAAAATCTTAGGGGCAGTTGCACATATAGCAATAAGATCAAAGTATTAACAAATATAGTACAATACAAAAGAATTTACAAATATAACAAAATATGGATTCATCTCTTAGAGTCTATCAGTGATAGATCATATCATTAATAGAAGTTTATCAGTGATAGACTGTACCACTTATAAGAGTCTATCACTCATAGATTTGTTTGTGCACTACTTTGTTAAAATTATTTTCTATTTCCTTGGAGACCTTTTATTCTTCTTTTTTCAACTTTATAACGTAGAACATAAAAATCTATGCAAGATTGTCCCTCTTGGTAAATAAAATTTAGGATGTAATGAACTTAAAGAAAATTTAAACATATTATTTTATTATTATATTTTTCTTTGTTGCTAATTTATATAAGAAAATAAAAGATTAGATAAATAGACACGCAAAAGAAAAAGAGGTTTCTTGAATTAATATTTTTTTTCTTTGGCATGACCTATGTCTACTATAGCCGTTACGATACTTTTATATATTCCATACAATATTTAATGCATTGATTGATTGATTTTTTCTTTTTCTTTTTTTTTTTTTTAATGGAGTTCGAATATATACAAAAATAACATCGAATTATTGAAAATAAAAACATTATTAAATGATCATCATCGGTTTAATAATAATTAAATTGAACATAATTGTGTCACTTAACTATATCGATGAGGAGACGTGAGTTGCGTTCATATCCTGATATAGTTTTTAAAACAATTAATTAGGATATGCTTTTGGTATATATGATATTGTTAAAATTAGTTAATTTTTTTTTTAAACTAAACTTTATTTCTGACGTTGAAAAACCGAAACAAGTTTTACAGACATGCATGATACCAATACAAAGCAAATGTGTTTGACAAATTTTACATATTAATTTAAATAATATGGACAAAATTTATTTCATGCCACAACAAAATCATATATATTTTAAATTTACCAGTTATTTTATTATTTTTATAATATACCATGCATGTAATATTTTGAAGGTAAAATGTTGGGGTCCTATGATTTTCTTTTTAAATTTAAATATTTTGTAAAAATATATTGTTATAAATATTAAATATAATATATTCTTTTTCAATATGCTACATTTTGTATTTTATGTAATGATTTTTTGACCTATTATTTGATTCACACAAAAAAAATGTTAGGGTTTATTTGGCTATTTATAATGAATTGCATGTGATGACGTATGTGATTTTCTTTTAATAAAAATAAAATCAGAATATATTTCATTACTATTTGGTCAAACTAAATCTTAGAAATTGGGAAAATTCCCTAATATTTACCCAAACACGTCCATTTTTGAATTAGTTTCAAATATAATAAAATGAGTCAAACTATTTACAAATATAGAAAAATTTCAGTAATAGACCGCGATAGACTTCTATCGCTTAGTAATAGAAAGAGCGATAGAACTCCATTGCGATCTATGGCTGAAATTTTTCTATATTTGTAAATAGCTTGATATTTTTTCCATTTATAATACTTTCCCTCAATTTTTTCATATAATTTTAATTCATTAAATATGATAGATGATTATTAAACACTATAATCTAATAACTTTAAGGAGAATATCAATGTATAGTCCTAAACTATAGGGGTTGTATCAAGTTAAACCCTAAACTAATAATTATATCGATTTAAACCCTAAACTTTTGTAAGTGTATTAATTTACACTCTCTATTACGTTTTGTTTGAGAAGACCTTGTGTGAGACTCATTATTGTCTCAATTATACCCGTAAAACTTCATAAATGAATCCATTTAGACTCTTATTCATACCTTTGAGAATCATCTATGCATTTACTTTAATGGTCCATTTTGTGAAACCGACATTAGAAACTACGCACATTTGAGAATTATTGCATGGATGATTAATTTTCAAAAGTTGAATAGTTTAAATTGATTGACTCGTGAAAATTTAGAAGTTTGATTGATTCAAATTATAGTTTTACATGATATTAGTCGAATAAAATCTAATGAAGATTTGAATTGATACACTTGCAAAAGTTTAACATTTAAATTTATACAATTGTTAATTTAGGATTTTAAGGATATAAATTGATATTTGCCCATAATTTTAAGCACTTTCATTGGCTAGAGGCGATTGTTGGTGGTACCGAAATTGATCATTGAAGTTGGTTGTAAGAGATTTCCATGGGAGGTGGTCATAAGAGGTGGTAACTAGCGGCAACCATGGTGGAGGTGAAGTAGCGGACTAGGGAGGGTAATTTGATAATTTTATCTAGTATACAAATTAGGGAGAGATTATCCATTGAACACTCAAAAATCATTTTTTTCAAAAGTTGAATTCGAGCCTTTCTCTCAAACCAACTTATTTTATAAATTCATCTTTTCAAAAGCTATTTGAGTAGTTGTCAAATACTCTATTTTTTTTTTCAAATGATTTTTTTAAACACTTAATAAGTTGAAATTGAAAAGACAATTTTGATTGGAAGCCTTGAATTTTCCTACCGAAAAATATATTATAATAATAATTAGCCCCAAAGAAAAATGAGAAATTTATGAAACAATTAGAAAAGAGAAGCAAAACAGCTAAATGGAAACAGACAGCCAGCGATACACTTTCAGCAGCTGGAAAAAAAAAATGTTGCATTGCATTTTATTGATTAATTAAATGGTAATTTTATTTTTAGTTCTTTAATTTTAAAAGAGGAATTATTATATATGAAAAAGAGATCAAACTATTTTTAAACATAAAAAAATTTCATTATCTATACACGATAGACTGTAATAGACTTCTATCACTAAGTGATAGAAGTCTATCATGATCTATCACGGTCTATTTCGGATAGACATTGAAATTTTTCTATATTTGTAAATAGTTTGACTTATTTTGCTATATTTGAAAACAACCCTTTTAAAATGAGTCAAAATGTTTACAAATATATAGAAAAGTTTCACTGTCTATCCGTGATCGTGATAGCAGTCTATCGCAGTCTATCGCTGATAGAATAATGAAATTTTTATATATTTGTAAATAATGATATTTTTTCTATTTATAATAATTTTTCTTTTTAAAATTTAAAGCTCCATTGGTAACTATTTCATTTTTTGTTTTTTTACTTTTCAAAATTAAGCCTATTTCCACTACATTTCTTACCATGATTTGCATATTTTTAAGTACAATAGTTGAAATATTCTTAGCCAAATTTCAAAAACAAAAACAAATTTTTAAAAGCTACTTTTTAGTTTTCAAAATTTGGTTTGGGTTTTTAAACCATTCATAAAAACTAGATAACAAAGAAAGAAATTTGGAGGTAGAAGTAGTGTCTATAGACTTAATTTTAAAAAACAAAAAGAAAAAACGAAATAGTTACCAGACAGGACCTTTAACTTGTTGTTTCTTAGTTTGTTTTTTTTATTCCAACTAAATTTTTTTTTTGTCTCTTTTGTTTAAAACATATTCTTATTCTTTTCCAAAGTTATAATATCATCTTTGATCTTTTATAAGCGCTTCAAAAATATTATTTTGGTATTTAAAATACTTTTATTCCTTCAAAAATTATAATATTATCTTTGACCTTTGATAAAGACATAACACTTCAAAATTGCCATTTTTAAGTAGAAAAATGGTTAAAATATTATACAACAAGTTGACGTGTTGAATATTATTTTTTCAAACTTAACCCAAGTAAGCGTTTTAGTCACCACAACATCATTTTCTAGTTCGAACATTGTGAAGATTTTGATTCCAAGCTTCATTAAATGTTGATGAAAAATAGGGTTCGTTTATGAAACATCCTAAAGTATTGGAGTATTTTTTAATTTAGGAATAAAAATCATGAATGTTATTTTAGGAAAATATCATGTTATATGGCTCCAAAATTTTGGTAGTTGTATCAATTAAAATCTCAAACTAATAATTGTTTGGATCAATTTAAAAAATAAATGTTTTTCATAAATTCGTTTTCATTAAATATTTTTTTATAAGAACTTTTTAAAATAAAGACACTAATGACTTTCAAAATCTATTTTGAATGATTTCCAAACAATTGTATTTCTTTCCAAATGATTTATTTTTTAGATTAAATTCTCGAAAAAGGTATTCCAAAAACACCCTTAATTTACACTCTTCATGAGAATTTCCTTTGAGAATTGTCCAACTCTATATGTCTTATTTTGTAAAATCGACATTTGAAGAAGACTACACATGTGTGGCAATTGAGTTACATGAATGATTTCCAAACCTAATCGTAAAGAAATAATTTAAATTGATTCATTTTGTGAAAATTTAGGAGTTTAATTGATGCAAATTATAAGTTTCACATGCAATTTATAGAACAATTTTGGAAGAGAGTGCAAGTTAATACACTTATGATAGTTCATGATTTTAATTGATATAACTTCACAAATTTAGAGTAATAAATTAATATTTTCTATTTTTTTAATAATTTAGCATTATTTTATAGTAACATGCATCAAAAGTCTCCTCTCGTGACTAAAAAACTACTATGGTTACCCACTATGCACTGCCGACGCTATTTTTTTGTTTTTTGTTTTTGGTTTTTTTTTCCTTTTAATTAGTCAACGGTGAAACTATAAATTAGCATAGTTGTGTGATGTGAATCAAAATCATTGGTCAAATTTTATTTTAGTACATGGGATTGTTTTACTTGATATTTGTCTGAATAAGTCATGTAGAGCTTTAGGTGTTACAACAGTTTTTGTTTTTGTTGTTTAAATCAGTGTTCTACAAACTGAAAAGATATAAACTATTTGGTTCTACTATGGATGGATTTATTTTTTTCTTTTTCTTTTGTAAAAAATATGTTAAATTATATGTTCAGTCAATAAACTTTTATGCTTACGTTTTGAAAAGATCTAATGGTTCAATTTATTGATTGTAATGGTACATGTGAGCAAGTTATAAAAGCTAGACATGCATCACGTTGTAAAAGACATGCTAATAAAAACATAAAATTAGATTCATGTAGTTTTTCTCAACCTACTCCATGAGGTCACACCTAAAGATTAGTGCACAATATATATGGATTGTCTTGTGCGTTAATTAAAAGAATTACATTCTCGGATTTTACAGTGCAATCTCTGTCACCCTTTGATGATCCACGTTTACAAGCACCCCTTGGGTAAGATGTAGTCTGCTCAACAATGGTTCAAGTAATTTACATTCTCCAATTGAAACACTTGTACTCAAAGATTCAACAAAAACCAACAATTGATAACTCTTAAAGAGCCATCAAAATGATTATAATTGTATTTTGTGGGTGACATTTTACCTTTAACAATATTCAAAATTTGTAGCAAAGAATTATCCACTCAAAAATAAAAATAACTCATTAATTAACCAATTAGGCAAGAGGTCATCCTCATCATTGAGTCAACTCAACCCGATCTAGCCCTAAAAAGTGAAGGTCCAAACTAAAGAGCCTAATACATTAGTTTGGGCTTGGTTCGGGCCGAAGCCAACCTACAGTAACTAAGTCCACGATCCAACCAATACAACAAGAACAGGACGTTTCTATGACTCTAAAAATTTGTCATTACCTCATTTCTTGATTTTTTTTTAGCTTTTGAATCCATCCTAAAAAAAAGTACCTTGATAATATATATAAAAAAAAAAAAAAAAAAAAAAAAAAACTACTGTCATTACTAATTGTTTCATGACTTTTTTCATTGCATTTTTCATAGGTCTAAAATGGCATTAGATTACGCTTGGCATTTGAGAATTACAAATGAATTTAAACTACCTTGTGCCTAGTTTTTTTTTTTACCAATAAGTTGTGTTATTTGTTGTATGTGATTGGCTACATTTTTTACACTGAATTTTGAGCTTGAAATTTGGAGATCGAGCCACTGTACATTTATGTCTAAAAGCCTTTTTATTTTTATTTTTTGTTTGATGTGAGTAACATTGAACAATGAAAGAGGTGGATAATTGAACATACGTGTTCTTAGAAATGGATGGGTAGCATGAAATGTGTTTTGTTTGTTGGGTGTCCATTCGAAGTTGAAGCCCAGAAGAGAAAGTTAGGTTCTATAAATTTTTGAGTGATTTAAACAGTGTTTGGGAGTTAGTCTTATGAAGAATGGGTGTATATATATTTGAAACAGAATCGTTTGAGTTGGCATAAATACGAACTTTTCTTTCGGTTTGCATGGCTCCTATTTCGGATTTATGCTTAATATTCTTATAATAGGAACTTTTATTACTTCTCTTCTTATATCAACTACCATGGGTGGATTGTTAAGTTGGTTCTATTTGCTTCTTATACCCTTATAATAATAAAATTAAAGAAAAAAAAAATCATTTTCATAATTTCTTTTTTTAAGAAAAACATCATTTTCATAAATGAAGTTAAGGAAGAAATTTCCTTTCGCGTTTTTTTTTTCAATTTTTAAGAGAAAGAAGAAAGAGTTTTTTGGGTCGAGAAGATATTTGCTGAGTAGAATTTAAAACTTGGCATATTTATAGCGTCAAGTTTAGTATATTTTAATTTGACACTATTTAAATATCAAGAATAATATTTGTTTTTATTTTTAATTTATACATTTTAACTTTGAAGTATAATATTATTTTCTATTAAAATACGTACTATATCTTTTTTAGTCGGAAGATATAAATATCAAGAAAGTATAATCTATACTAAAAGGGGCAAAATGGGAGAATCTTTAACTCCTCGTTTTGCCCTCCATTTTTAAATATATTCCTATTTGGTCCTCAATTCGTTCACAAATCAATAGAATCAAAACACACATTTTCACTCGAGCATCTCTTTTGAAAAACTACCTGTGCATTTGAAATGTATCTTCAACTCTTATTTAAGGGCAATTCACTAATCAATCTTTACACATTTGACAGAGAAAAAAATTATCATCAAAGAAGGTATCTCATGTATAATTATAAGATCTATGTTTTATTTCATTTTTCAACTCCTATTTAAGAGCAATTCACATATCAATATTTACACATTTGACAAAGGAAAATGTATTATCAAAGAAGGTATCTCAACTATAAATATAAGATCTATATTTTATTTCATTTTTAAAAATGTAATTATGGGCTGATAGGATCGAAAGTTTAGGACATACAACAATAACCACAAATTAGAAGTTTGTTTATATTTTGTATTACTTTTCAAGTTTATTTAGAGCCAAAAACAAAAATAGTTAATTAGTTGCATGGTAAAGAAAAGCAGTGATTGAAGAATGCGGAAGTGGTCATATGATTACTTGTTTTTTCCCCCTTTTTTTTAGAAGTAAACGATAATTTCATGCAAATTGAAACCTATTTGATCATGTTCGAAAGATTAGTTTGAGATTTTTCTTGATTTGACTATTCAAAATGTAGATTTTTAATAAGATTTGTTTTTTTTTTTTATTAAATCTTGATAGTTGTGTTTAAATTTGTTATAGAATCTAAAAAAAAAAAAAAACAATCTATTAAATAAGATATGTCAATTATTGATTTAGAGGAAAGAACAAAGAAAAGAAAGTTAATTAATATGCACAGTGACAAAAAGCAAATATAGAAGAAAGAGAAAATGGTGATATGACATTTTTTTCGAAGTAAATGTGAAAATCACTTAATGCAAATTGAAATCGGTTTGATTGTGTTATAAAGATTTTGAGAGGAAACTTAGGAACAGTATACACGACCTCATTTTTTTTTTGAAAATAAGAAGATTCATTTTTAATAAAAATTCAGTTTTGTTATTGACAATAAATACTGATAAAAATGTTAAAATTAGAATTTCGACATTAAAGAAAAAAAAATGTTTAATATTTTACTTTAAAAACTATAAAAAAAAATATGACACAATATCAAAATGGTTGTAGAAAAAGATTAAATAATAACAAAATTTTGTTCATCTTTTTTATAAAGGAAATAACTATGATATAAATTAGAAATTAAGATATCACTAATTTGTTGAGAGAAAAAAAAGTTTACTATTTAACGATTTACTTTTTTTTTTATATGTAACTTAAAATTGAAATGGAAAATTAAAAAAAAAAACCACTACTTACAAAAATTAATTAAAATTATAAGATTTCATGTGCATTGCATTTGTTCATGACTAGTATATTAATAAGTTGAGACAACCTCCCTCCCAGTCGATCTTCCAAGCCCCAATCGGTCAACATATCTTCGATTTTCCAATAACAAGAGGATGTGAAGGCTCTAAAAGATGTATCACTTTGAAAAGGTAAAAACTAAATGATATATTATGCGTCTAAAAAGGAAACTAGAAGGTCAAGATTACATGTTTTTCCATTTACTATATAATGCAATTTGAAGAACATGGCAACCTTACCAATATATATATATAATTATTTTTGTTTGTGGAGTGTTGTATTTGATTGAAGCATCACATTACGAGTGATCTTTATAATATTGAAATTTTATATTTTGATGGAAATGCAGGGGAATACAATATTAAAGGTTTGCATTTTAATGAAGTTGATTTTACTATTACATTTGTAATAATTTGTTACTCATATAAAGTGTGCTATATATAAAAATAATATACAACTTGATCAAAATCGACTATCACGATGAGGTTAAAAATGCAATATGATTTTTATAGCATTTTTTTTTATTACTATAAAGAAATGTCATCAAAGCTAAATCTTAACATTTTTTTAATGTCATGAAAAGTTTCTATAACATTAAAATTGTGATAAATTTCAAAAATCACCTCTGATGTATGGTGGTAGTTGCAATTATATCTTTAAACTTTCAATTCTAAAAATTGACCCTCAAACTTATATTAGTATTAAAATTAGATCAAATTAGATCTTCAAACTTACATAACTATATAAATTGCAACATTTGTATGAGTTTGAGGGTTCAATTTTATCATTTGTGGGTTCAATTTCTACAATTATATATTATAAGATTGATGGTTCAATTTTAACACTTGTAGAAGCTTAGGGGCCCAATTTCTATAATTCTATCTTGTATAGCTATATTTTCAATTCCTCTCTCAGTTTTGTCCCTAAAATGGTAGGTTTATTGAGTCGGGGACACAGGTCACTCTCATCTATATAAATCAACGAACAAGCCCCACAAGCAAGAGTCTATAACTCACTCAAGATTGAGATCGAGTTACAAATGGTAATCTTATAAAATGTTAATCTCTTCCGTTAATGGTGTTACAAGAAGAGATTAACTATTTCACATATAAAACCTACTCGCACGCCACTAATACAGCATTATCTAAAACAATTCTTTCAAATTAAAAATAATAATCAAATAGACTTCTCATCTACCCATTTTGAAATCAAGCCATTAACGCTAATAACAACCCAGTCAGAATATTTTCATGGTATAAAATTGTACTTTTCTTCTAGACTTTTATAACAACTGTTATAGATGCCATGCTTGTGCCAGAAGTGTTGTCTTTAGATGTTCCACTGATTTTTTCTTTTTCTTTTTTTTCCACTAGAAGAAAATTACAGAGTAAAAACCTAAGTTAGTGAGCCAAAATTTCATCCGTTGCTGCCAACATTTGAAATTTTATCCACTGAATTGTTTAAGCTTACACAAATGATAGTTTAATTCAATAGAGGTCATAACACAACAAGTAGAACGGAATTCCTAACTACATCTTCTCTAAGATTTATGATTAAAAAAAAAAAAAAAAAAAAACTGTGAATGTCAATTGTGCAAGACAAACAAATCAACAAAATAGTATTTTGAGAAAGCCAATAATTTTGATGAAGGCGTGTTTGTAGAACGATGTCCTTAGGGAAGATATACACTCCTTGCACTAAGTTATTCGACACTCTCCTCTCAGGTTACAACTCTCTTCAAGACAATTTTTTCATTAGCTAAATGATGTTGTGATGTATTTAATTAAATAAACATAATTGAGCACCAATTTCACACATGATATAATAAGCAAAATAGTGCAAACCTTAAGCATAAGTCAATTAACTAGTTAATGTACAATATCATCGCTCAAAATATTTGAACTTTAATTTGAATCTCTACCGTTTAACAATATAAAACGGTAGAGACCAATTAGTATAACTAAACAATTAAATAACATATAGTGACATAGTCTTTCAAGTCTAACAATCAACATCTTTTTACCATATAGATACCACACACAGTCATTCTTTGTCCAATAGTTATATCATAGTCATGTAGCTAGGAATATTATGAGCAGAAATTTCACAAAAATTTAGAGCTGACGTTAGTACCAATTTTAAAGTTTCTATAATGACAAAGTAATATGAATAGATGTAAAAGAGGACAAATCTTATAGAAAATATGAAAAAGAATCTCAATGTAAAGATGTAAAAAGGATGCAAAAGTAATTCTAAATTAAAGCACAAAACAAAAACGTACGTTAGGTGGATGGAGAAAAGAGATAACGAGTTAGAGCACATGTACACCTCAACTATTATATATGTATCTAAAAATATTTAGTATATTTCGAATTGCATCTATTTTTGTATAACCTACTCAAATGTCTAACTTGTACATTTCTATAAAAGTTACATCTTTAATATATATAAATTGAAAAAAATACATAGAAATAAGTGCAATAATTTGGACAGAATCCTAGTATTACTCATGTGTACACTAATGTATAAGTGAGGTATAGGACAATGTTGACAATCACCAAAAACCAACATGACAAGACATGGGAATCTTAGCCGAGGGACATCTTATATCGTACGGATCAAAACACACATTTTTTTATTTTTTATTTTTTGAAACAGACACAGAAATCATCTAACACTAACCTCTGCCGTGTAGTGCATTTCTTACCTTATTTTCCATCATTCGTCTTTTGTCTCCTTCCCTATGTTCTTTTATGTAATCAAATACTATATATAACTCTCCCTTGATAATAATTTTATTTTTCTAAATTAAATTTATTGATGCTATTTTTACTTGTAATTTCTTACTTTATTATTTACATTTTAAATCGCTAAACCAAGTAAAAAATAATGCAAACTTTAAATTTTGATTTAGAATTTACTTTATTATTCACTTTAAAAATTTGATTTAGAATTCAAAATTTGTTTTTAAATAATGTGAAAAGACTTACCAAAAAAATAAGAAATCAACAAGTATATTTTCGAAAATTAAAAAATTAAAAAGAAAATAGTTATCAAATGAAGTTTAAATTTTTTAGGGTAAATATTAATTTATACCACTAAAATTTAGGGTTTATATCAATTAAAACTTTAAACTAATAATTGTGTCGATCTAACTTTGAATTTTCGTAAGTGTATCAATTTATACTCGTCCGACCATTATTGTATAAAATTTATGATTTGAATTAATTAAACTTCAAAAGTTTCATAAACTAACTAATTTAAGCTTTTCATTACGATCAGAGGCCGCGGCAAGGGTAACCGTGGGCGAGTGATGGCAGTGGACGAGCGACAGAGGGGAGGCGGTGGTCGAGTGGAGGTGGGTGAGCAACGTTTTGGTTAGAATAGCTAAAAGAGAGATACGTGGGTTCCAAAATTAAGAAAGGGGAAAGGAGAAAATGAGAGGGAAAATAGAAGATGGGGAGGGGAGTAAGAGTGAGAGGAAACGGAAGATCAGAGGGAGAGTGAGGGGAAATCGAAAATGAGGAGGAGAGTGAGAGGAAAAATAGAAAAAAAGAAGAGGAAAAGAAAGTGCAGAAAAAGATAAATTGGGTAGGGTTTTAAAATGCATTTTTGCCAACGCAACTTTGGGTCGACAGAGGTTGGTTTCTGCCCATGCAATGTGCATGCGTAGAAACTTTTAGTATCTACCCACGCTTTTTTGCGTTGGTGGATACTGAAATTTTTTGCCCACGCACACCGTATAGGTAGAAACTAAAATAAGCGTCGACAAAAAAAAAAAATGTTTCACTAAGCTCACTCAACTTTCATACACATCTTTGTGTCAACATAAATGAAGTTCTGCCCACGCATAGTAAATGTTGGCATAGCCTAAAGTTCTTGTTTGAAAATCATCAATGCATTGATTCTCACAAATATATATGTGTAGAGTTATTCAAATGCTAATTTTACAAAATGGATGATTATGGTAAATGCATGAGCGATTCTCAAAGGAAATTCTTGAGAATCTAAATTGATTAATTTATGGAAGTTTAAGGGTTTAATTGTTATAATTAACTATAAGTTTCACATAAGGTTTTCTCAAATGGAGTGTAATGGAAGGTGTAAATTGATACACTTACAAAAGGCAAGATTTAAATTGATACAATCATTAGTTAATAATTTAAATTAATATACAACCCTTGAAGTTTAGAGTATAAATTGAAATTTTGTCAATTTTGTGAGTTGTTTAATATAAACTTAAAACTTATCATGTTATTAGGTATAAAAATCGTAACAATATATAACTCAATTCATTAAGAAATATCATTTATCATTGGTTTGAATTCTCAACTAAACAAAAACTATGTTATGTGGGTTGAGATCCTTTTCAATTTATTCAAGGGAAAGGCTTCCTTTTCTTTCTCCTAACATTCAAATTTAACAAGTCCCATTATCTTTTAAATTGGTCAATTGACCATGCTGATTTTATCTAAATTTTAGATTATGATTCGATTTGTCCCCCTACATCTACTATATGTTTGCACAAAATATATCTTTGAAGAAGTTGCTACAATACCTTTAAGTAATCAATGGGAATGATCCAAAAATTTGCACGTCTTCTAATAATCACTAAATACAAATTCGAGATTTCTCACATAATCTATGTCATACATTAATTATTTCAAAATTACATACTATATTGTGACCATCTTTTTAATAATTTCTAATAATTTCAAGATAAAGGTGACTACAAATAGGTAGAATCAAAACAAAATTATGATTCAAATTGGAAATAACACAACAACAAGAACAACTTCATCAATATTAAAATATCTGAAAAATGGAGTGCATGTAGTCAATAGGTAGAACTCAGAGCTCATGTATTTGTTTAACTATTCAAATACCCATATGAGGAAAAAGAAAATGATGTTTGGGTTTAACACATGACTAAAAATAATAATAATGAAATCGTATTTTGAGTTTTTACCTTAGCAATTGAATGGTGAGGCCCCATATTTGTTCTTCTTTGTGAGCAAGAGGCTTAGATAGTGATATCAAGACCTTCACAAATCCAAGAAAGTCTCTTTGGCTAAGTTTTGTATGCCATTAATAGTCCCTAAATTATTAAAAAAAAAAAAAAAAATCAAGTTGCAACAAGTTGATTATGTGGAGATGGTCCACCAAGGAGATGGACTATTGTGATGGGAAAAGCAAAGGGATGTGTATGACAAACAATGGCAGTAAGATTGAAAATGACAAATTCCCAACCCCCCTCATGTCCATTAAATTAATAAAACTAACCCCAAAATATACTAAATTTACTTTCAAAATGAGTTGTATCCTAGTACAAAAATAACCCCTCTTTCCTCCCTCCAATTTTCAACAAAAATCTGTATCATTTGAAAAAGTATATCAAAGAAGTTGGAAGAAACATATAATGATGAAAGGAAATTAGTATAAGAGTTTCCCCATATACTAAAAAGATATAGTAAATTCAAATCTAAATCCATGGATGGATCTTATAGCTAGCTTTCTATAAACAAATATAATAAAAAGAAAATAGTGAGTGAGTGAGTGAGAGAGAGAGAGAGAGAGAGAGAGAGAGAGAGAGAGAAACCCCACCTGAAGGAATACGAGCAGAAAAAAGGAAGAAAGAATCGTCAGATTTTGGGCAGTGAGGTTGATGAAGTGGTAGTGAGTACAACATGAAGAAATAATAATAATAATAATTATTATTATTATAATAATTATTATTATAATAATGTTATTTATGGGTGTGTATGGAGTAAATAATAGCCGTTTGATTGCTGATGCAGCATCATCAAGATTCTCAAAGTAGAGTTTTGAGCATATCATTAATTTTGATAATATTGCATTTTTGTGAATCTTGAAGATGCTACACCCGCAAATAACGCCTGCCCATTCTTCTTCTTCTTCCACCTTTCAAACTAAACCAAACATTATTATTCCATTCCTAAAATAAAAATAAAAACTTTGATTTTCAACTTAAACACCCTTCAATTCATATAATTCATACACAAAATCAAAATCAAACTTTTCATTTTAAAAAAAAAATGAAATTTAAAAGAAATTACCAGAAGAAAAAGAGGTTGAAGAAATTATTTTCCTTCTTGCTAATGGAAGCAATAGAACAGAGAAATAAACAAATATATATAAAGAAAAGAAAAAAAAAAAAACAGAAAAAGAAAATATCTCTCTCTAAAAACTCATTGAGAGAAAGAAAACAGAACAGTGTAAGATGGAGATGACCGAAGAAAGAGTCAGCATATATACGCGTTTTTTAATGCTGACGTGGCACCTACTCCATTTTTTATTGGCTGTCTTATTTTTTCTTTTTTACTTTTCTTCAAATGTGACTGGTCGGAACTTTGCTTAGCTGTATATTGCTCATATTCCTTAAAAGCCCTCATTTTTTATTATTATTACTTCTTTTTTTTTTTTTTTTTTAACAAAAAAATTTATTTATTTATTTATTCTCTTAGTGGCGCAATCCTCGTATTGACCTATTTTATTTATTTATTTATTTATTTCATATTTGGTTTCTAAAATTTCCTTTTTGAAAACATTTCAATATATGCCGCCACTTCTATCCTTTGTTTTTCCTCTCTTCTACTTTTCCCTTCTCCAAATTCCAATAACACCCTTGACTTGTTTTAAGGTTCCGATTCCCCTTCTAAATTTTTAATTCAACTAATTAGCCTTCTAATAATCTGCAATCTATTTCCTATGTTGTTATTGTTATTCATATATTTATAAGATTAAAATATCACTATCGATTTCAATATCAATATTTTAATTCTATATTTTGAATGCTCCTCAATAATGATGTTAAATTTGTCAATTTGCATCAACTTTTTTAATTCGTTAATTTGCACGGATAGACTTCTAAGCTCCCTTAGAATTTTTTTAAATAAAATTTTAGAAAAATTCATTGTTTTTTTTTTTAAATTAACAGGTGTTGTCAAAGTTGCAAAAAGATGAGTGCAACTCGAACGAAAGTATTTTTCATTTGCACCAAATTTGGACATCAACCTCATCTTTAAGTTTAAATGTTTAATTATTATTTAATTAAAAATTGTCCACTTTACTTTTACATTCTACTGCAATTAATTTGTTAAAAATCTTTTTCAACATTAAATTTCATTGAACGTCACTATAAAAATAATTAAAAATATATTTATAACTCACAACGGAATATTTTAATCTTAATTTCTAAATGTTTTTTAAATTATTATTTAACTAAAATTTTTTATTTTTATTTTATTTTTACACTCTAGTTCTATTTCTTTTCTTTAATTTCTTTATAATTTTGAATTTAATTGGTTGTTATTTCAATTTTTTTAAAAAAAAAAATCATTTTAACAAATTTTGGGGTCAAACTACAAGGACTAATTGATCAAATTAGAAGTTTATAGTGTAATTATAACAAACCTCAAAGTTTAGAGAGTGATTGATCAAATTCAAAGTTTAAGGATGTAATTCAAACAAACTACCTAGTTTAGGAGGTGGTTTGTGCAATTTTACCTTTTTTAATTGATATTTTATAATCCTCGTAATCATTTTGATCTACTAAAGTGACTAGAACTAATCAAAGTAATTGACAATATATAACCTTTTTTTCTTGGGAATCAGAGGTTCAAATCTCCATACCTCACTTGTTGCACCTAAAAAATTAGTTTGGTCTATAGATTTTGTAAAAGTGTATTTTAGTCTTTTTATCTATTTATTTATTTATTTAATGTGTAGCTACAAAATTTAAACCTCTAACTTTGAAGATTTACTTTTGTATTGATTATTTATTATTATTATTGACAGTCTATGGGCTGGGAGTATCAAACCTCAAACCTCGATATTGATAGTATACATTTATGCTAGTTAAGTTATTCTTATGTTGATTTTTGTAATAATTAATTGAAATACGGTCGTGTTTACTATTATAGTCAATCAACGTTAAAAATGTATCAATTTTACTAGTTTCCATCAACTCATGTGATTGTAGCGTAGGCCTAGAATAATGTATTAGTAGGTGTATTGTTGATCATGTTCAAAATAATGATTATTTTTGTCTAGTTTAAGATTTAAGTAGTTTAAGACTAAAACGGAATAGATCTAAAAAGTTAAGTCATAGAGTGATAAATCTTGAAAGTTTAATTTAAAAAAAAAAAAATACAAAATAATTCACCATCAAATTATGATTTTTAACATTTTAAATATTTTATGACAACAGAGATTGTTGGCACGTGACACTCCCAACTTTTTCGTTATATTAAAATACTTTAATTAAAACCTTATTTAATAATGATTAAACGATGGTAACGGACCATTTGAAAAGTACATAGAAAATGTTGTATTCTTGTGATTTTCTAAATCCCATGTTCCAAAATTTATAATATCAATATTAGTGTACATTTTAAGATGTTCTACAAAACCAACAATTTCTATGAGATATTTATCTCTCATCAATTAATTAATTAATTAATTATTATAATTACAAGATATTAGATATCGTGGTGTGTGAATGTCATAGTAGAACTTAGCTGGAATAAATAATATATTTTAAAAGCGTGAGAGCACTCTTAACTTTATTCACACATTGGTCTAACCATATTTTTATTGCGAATCTTGACAATCTTTTATAGTGATCAGCACTACGAAAGAAGCGATCTTACTGGCCGATATTGGCCCCACCATTCAACGTCTCTTGTGAAGGAAGATTCGTAACATTTAAGATATATATGCAAATGCAAATTGAACCAATCGTAACAAAAGTTTAAGAGTAAACATTATGATTTAGAATATTGGTGTTGGTGTTAAGCTTCGTCACAAAGTCCATTATTGGAGAGGATTTAGATGGTAGAAGTGTGAGTAGAGCTAAGCTTCAAGCAATATGAAAATGGATTATATTGTTTGTTCCATGTTGACTTAAATGAGCTTAAAGAACATCCAACTAGGGCAAAAGAAAAATGGTTACTAAATGCTTGCTTGAGGGGGAAAATCTCTCCATGCTTGGACTTTAAGACAGATATTTCTTAAAAGTTTAAAGTTATTCTATGTGGTCAATATTGTCCTATTTTGATATATTTAAAAATATCAAAGTTTTCAAATTGAATAATATATACACATACACTTTTCTTTAGTTAAAATTATATATCTTATTGTGAATAATGTTCAAGTTGAGTTAATTTTAGAAAAAATTACCATCAATAAAATTCCAAAACTTAATTGACTTAATAAATAAAAAAATATATATTTTCTTAATATTAGTAATAATATTTGTTATATTATAAATATTAAAAATATATATATAACTTAGATGTTTATGTTTAGTGTCCAAAGATCATATGTCTCTTAATCACACTATATATTTCCACCTTTTACTTGTCAAATTGTCAATAAATAGTGGCATTTGGTGGATGTTGGTTTTGTATACAAATATATTGGTGAGAAATCCAAATATATTGGAGAAGTTTTCATGAATTTCATAATTTTCTAATTTTTTAATTTTTGTTATTTTATTTTATTTATACTATTATATTATATTATATTATATTTTCTTGCTATTCGTGTTCCCGTTAGTTTTGCTACTCAATTTTATATATCTACATATTTACATCTCTTTTATTAGTTCTTTTTAAAATATTTGACTCTTTTGGGACGAACACTAAAGCTAGTCTTAGACCCCTTCAGCTTATATAATTATCAATAAACTACTATATTATTATTTTGGTTCTTCATTTGCTAACAATATCGTTCTTAATTTTTGTTTTAGAAAATATCATTATTCCTTCTAACGTTCTTAACATTGTTTTCATATTTTTAAAAAGAAACATTTTAAATTTCAAAACAAAAACTACTTTCTAATTAAGAACATTTTTATCCAAACATTATTTTGCTTGTGGGTGCTATATCCATACATTAACATTTTCAATAATATAAGTATAAAATATTTATTTATTAATTTGAATATAGTTTTTTCAATTCTTTGTTTTTATAATATGTTTTTTAAAGAACATCCATCAACCACATTTGAACCTCAGTGTTACCCTAATGATCCCTCAAACATACTTCGTTGGGACTGTTTTTATATGAAATTGTAAAAGTTTGATTTTGTTTATATATATTTTTGAAATATATTTTCAAGTCTTAAAAGAAGACAATTATACCATGGAAGAGAGTTCGATCAAGCGATGGTCCACAATACAAAAGAAGTTTCTATTTAAAAAGATTAAATCTAAGAAGGAGTTCATCAACTATCAAGGCATGATTTAAAAAGGGAGTTCTTTTATGCATAAGTCAATATTGATTGTAAACTGTAATCTTCCTTCTCTTGGTGTGGCTTCGTTGAGTAAGTTGGCTAACTGAATATTTATTCATTGGGAGAGAAAATGTCAACTTCTAAATTAGTTTTAAAAAAAATTGTTAGATCTTTACTTCAAAGATTTTCTCCTAAAATAACAGCTACTAAAGAAAGTAAAATTTTGGATGATCTGAAAGTAGATAAATTTATGGGTTCTCTTAGAACTTTTGAAGTTAATTTGATTTTGCCTTCTCTAACCATCTAACAAACTATATTATTGTTTTGACATTTCTTCCTAATTGATGTTCTTAAATTTCAATTGAGGTGATTGGTTTAATTGGATTCAACATTACTTCTTTTATTAATTCCAATTATATATATGAGACATTGGATCATTACTGGACATGGAGAGATTGGTGAAGCACATTTGTTTATTCATTCTCAATTGTCTTAAATTTGTAATACTTAGTTGAGAGTGTTTTTGTGTGAAATTGTAAAAGTGATTCTTTTTTATATGTATATATTTGGTTAAAAATCACTTTTGGTCCCTTAACTTTATTAAAGTAACAATTTAGTCATTGAATTCTTATTTGGTAACGATTGAGTCCTTGTACTTTTAATTTGTAATGATTTAATCCTTGAACTTTAGTAAGGAACTATTTGGTACCTATACTTTACAAGTTGTAACGAATTAATCCTTATTGTGAAAAATATTCTTAAGATTCAATGAAGTTTCTTGCACGTGTAGATCGTTAAATTGATTGAAAATCAAAATTTTTTTATAAACTATAAAGATCAAGTAGTTACATAACAAAATTCAACACTTAGTTTTAAAGAGGCTTTTCATAATAGGGACTAAATTGTTACTTACAGAAGTTTATAGACTAAATTGTTACAAATTTGAAAGTTCATAGACTAAATTGTTACTTAGTTTAGGTACTAAAAGTGATTTTTAACCTATATATTTTCAAGTCTTGGTAGAAGATATATTTACCATTGAATGAAGTTCAAACGGTGGTCCACAACATAAGGTTTCAACTTATGTGTAACGACCCGACTAATACATCCTAATCAGACCATTACTCAATGCATGCAAATTTCAAGAAAAGACCCGACGCTGAGTAATAAGAAAGAAACAATGCTACTTACGGAAATTTCTGTTTTATTTAATCCCATATAGAAAGAATTTTTGGTTTGGGGTACCCCTAATAAAATCAACAAAATTCCATGAACAGAAAACAAAAACAAAATCCATATACAAAATAAAAGACAAGCCAAAAAAAAAGATGCAGTGCTAGGCGGAAGCTACTATGGGTCCCGTGAAGCCATCAAGGATTCCTCTTGTCATTCGCCAGCATGTTCTTTCCCTTACCTGAAAAAAATAAGATGAAAGGGTGAGCAATTATATTGCTCAGTAAGTGACCCCACTACCGGAGCCAGGCTAGGCACCCAAGTCCTTTAAGTGCATTAGTCATACAACAGGCATATCAACATACTTCAATAGGAAACTGGTTATACTGGCACCCAAGTCCTTTAAGTGCATTAGCCTTAAGACAGGCATATCTAACATACTTTCATAGGGGACTGGCTCGCACCCAAGTCCTTTAAGTGCAACAACAATAAGACATGCGCATCTAACAAACTTTTATAGGGAACTGGTTATACTCGCCCTACAGTTGGTTTTGGATGTCCACTAACCTCTGGAGCCCCGAAGGAACTCAACCTCTGGTGATCCCGAAGGAACACAAACCTCTGGTGATCCCGAAAGACCACAAACCTCTGGTGAACCCGAAGGAACACAACCTCTGGTGACCCCGAAGGACCACAATATCTGGTGAACCCGAAGGATCACAACCTCTGGTGACCCCGAAGGACCACAAAATCTGGTGAACCCGAAGGAACACAACCTCTGGTGACCCCGAAGGACCACACTATCTGGTGAACCCGAAGGAACACAACCTCTGGTGACCCCGAAGGACCACAATATCTGGTGAACCCGAAGGAACACAACCTCTGGTGACCCCGAAGGACCACAATNTATCTGGTGAACCCGAAGGAACACAACCTCTGGTGACCCCGAAGGACCACAATATCTGGTGAACCCGAAGGAACACAACCTCTGGTGACCCCGAAGGACCACAATGTCTGGTGAACATCCAACCGACGTAGGGGAGCTACCACTACCCACCTTATGGGTCAATTAAAATCTCACTCCTTACACTCCATAAATTCACGCATTAACAGTACTGTTTAAAACATCTCATATTATATGCATATGCATCATCATTCACATACATCCATTAAGCATGGGAATTTCATACAAGCATACTATGTCACATGGGGCTTAGAAATTCCTACTCATACAAGCATGCTATACACATGGGGCTTAGAAATCCTACTCATCATGGCAACTAAACATATGGCGGGAAGGCGGTTCAGGTAGTAAGTCCACTTACTTGAGAATTGATCCAAATAATGTAACCACACTGCAGAACTTGTAAAATCCCCTGGGCAATTGCAAATAAATAAATTTCCCAACTTAAGTCAGTCCATAAGTCCAGTCCCACCACCATTTAATTCCAAATAAATTTAAAACTGTCCTTACCCAAACGTGACTTAACTCGCCGTTGCCACCAATCCTTTTTACTCCGACACAATTCCCGGCCACCTAAGGGAATTTTTATCACATAAGTCTCAAGCATCAACAGTTTTTTAACCAAATTAAGCTATAAATTTTTCCTTGGGTCCGAGATACTTACTCTCACGTTACCGGTTTGGTGACGAGAAATCAGGCGTGGTTTGATTGAAATGGCAGCGGAGGAGCACCGGGGTGGAAGAGAGAGAAAGTAGGCGGCACTGCAAGGAGAGAGAGAGAGATTGATTGAAACCGCGGCGGCACGCGAGGGAGAAGAGAAAAATCCCTTTTTACTTTTTCTTCTTTTTTTTTTTTTTATTTTGGCACGCAAATCGATGCCTATTTATAAAAACCCAAATTCCCTATTCCTTCCTCCTTTCCCCTTTTCTTTTCCAACCAAACAAAATAAAATCAAATAAAATCTTCTACAACCAAGATTTACTTCAATTATCCAAATAAAATCAAATAAAATCTTCTACAACCAAGATTTACTTCAATTTCCAATCCCACCAAAATTAATCACCTTATTTTACTTACCCCAAAATAATATTATCTTTTTATTATTATTATAATTATTTTTTTTTCACACGTAATAACTTAAACTTATTTACTAGGAGGATTTACCCCAACGATTTGGGGTTGTTACATTATGTTTGAAAAGATTCAATCTAAGGAGGAGTCGATCAACCATTAGCCAATGGTAATTGACATAATCTTCCACCCTAGAAGTTGAAGCTTCAATCTCCATTGCCATAATTGTACTTAAAAAAAGAGAGAGAAAAAAAAAAAAAGAGTTCTTTTATGCATAAGTCAATATTAATTATAAATTATAATTAATCTTGTTCTTTAAATGTGACTTCATGTAGTAGGTATAAAAACATCTTGTACTGTCTCTCATGAATTGTTTTAAGTTTTTTAATTTACCATTGCATTCAATAAATATTTCAAATTTCATTAATCAAGTTTACAAAACTTAATTTAATATTTTAGCATTTAAGTAGATCCTTTCAAGCATTAATCATCCCATATCATATTCATATTCAAACTTCAATTAAAAGGTAATTAATTAAGCCTTGTTTTAAATCATTTTTTCTCATCAAACTTCAATTAATCATGAAGGTTAGATCACGTTTCTGAAATTTATACTTAAACTTATTCTTTTATCAATACTATTTTTTTAATTACAAATTTTGTTAGTACAACAATCGTGCTAAAGGTAAAAAAATAGGACAAAGTAATACATGTCAGTTACCATCATGATAAACTTTGATTTTGACATTTTAATTTTAAGTTTGGATTCCTAAAATTTTTCAGGTTAGACTTAATTACGTTGTTCAAATTTAAAAGGTTTCCAATAAGGCTCTATTAAGGATGCATTTGATTAGCTGTAATATCACATAAGATAAATGAAAGTAATGGATTGAATGAAAAACATAGTTGTATTTCATGTTTATCATATCCTAGAGTATGGTGTCTTTTTAGTTCAATATTATGTAGGAATAAAATATGGATTCAAATCCGTATGTATATGTATATGTATGTATGTATATGTGTGTATATATATACACACACATTTGGTTGATGATACGTGACTTAACCATTTGAGTTATGCTTGAGTTAGCAAAACTAGTTGTAGTTAATAAGAGGCGTTTGATGCAGAGTTGAATTGAGTTGAATTGGTCATTATTGTTTGGATTGTTAAATTATGTATGGAGTTAAATTGTCTTGCATTTAGGGTGCATAATTGAATTGAGTTGAGTTGGAATATCTGTGTCTGTAGGGTGTTGAATTGAATTGAGTTGAGTCAGAAAATTTGTGTTTCATATGCAGAATTGAGTTGTGTTGGGTATTTGCTGCAGTTTTTCTAAACGAATTTTAATTTTGTTTTGGTGTTTTTCTTTTTTTTTTTTTTTTTACACTTTTCTGGATTTGTTTTTTTTTGGGTTTTTTTTGTTTTTTTTTTAAAGAAATTTTTTTTTTTTTTTTTACACTTTTCTGGATTTGTTTTTTTTTGGGTTTTTTTTGTTTTTTTTTTAAAGAAATTTTTTTTTTTTTTTTTACACTTTTCTGGATTTGTTTTTTTTTGGGTTTTTTTTGTTTTTTTTTTAAAGAAATTTTTTTTTTTTTTTTTACACTTTTCTGGATTTGTTTTTTTTTGGGTTTTTTTTGTTTTTTTTTTAAAGAAATTTTTTTTTTTTTTTTTACACTTTTCTGGATTTGTTTTTTTTTGGGTTTTTTTTGTTTTTTTTTTAAAGAAATTTTTTTTTTTTTTTTTACACTTTTCTGGATTTGTTTTTTTTTGGGTTTTTTTTGTTTTTTTTTTAAAGAAATTTTTTTTTTTTTTTTTGAAATTTCCAACTATACACATATTTTTCTAAAATTTTTAACACTAAAAGAATGCTTAATTTTTATTTTCCATTCTTAAAACATAACAAATTGCTACAAAGTAAACATATACTACATACAAATTTTGAATTCAATTTTTAAGCACTCAATTACATAACATATATATTTTTCGTTCCTATACACCAAATATATTCCGAACAAATGAAAAAATTTTCACAACTACTTAGCCCTCAATTATGAGGAGTGAAGAAGCTTCAAAATTGAACAACTTTTGTTTTTCACCTCTCAATTTGAAGACTCAATTGTATAACAATTTTATTTACATCCGAAAGACATGTCATATTCCAATCAAATAATCATTTTCTCTACTCCCTAACCCTCAATTAATTTTGATTCAACAATATAAATGTTAATTAAACAAAACCCTAATTTTTAATCTTTATTTTTGTCCATTTGTGAAATATGAATTTCAATTTTGATGGTTAATAATGTTTTTCCTTTTTTTGTGTAGACATTTGATTCTTTACATTTGACACTAATTGTTGGAGAAACTGTGCAATTAGTTTGGTTCCTACTAGAAAGAGAACAAACTAGTTAGATTAGAATGAAGCTAAACGCAAACAAAATTAATTAAACATACTACAACATACCTTCAAAGGTCCGGAGGCAAAGCAGAGTAAAAAATACACAAGGGTTGTCATTAAAGGTCTATACATAAAAAATAGGGTTGTCATTAAGGGTCTCGTTAGAGGTGGCCTTCATCGAAGGTGGTTGTCACAGGAGTTGATCATCGAAGGTGGTCTTTGCTGGAGTTGTCGTCGGAGGTGGTTGTCGGAGCCTGGGGTTGGTCATTAGAGTTGGTCATGCAAAGGTGGTAGTTGGAGTATGTCAACAACATTGCTTTGTGCGAAAGTGGTCGTTAGAGTTGGTCGCCAAAGCTGTTGTTAGAGGTGGTACCGACTATAGTTGGTCGCATGAAGGTGGTTATTGGAGTTGCTTGTGTGAAGGTGGTCATCAAAGTTGTCATTGGAGGTGATTGTCAGAGCCCGGAGTTGGTCACATGAAGGTGATCGTCGAAGTATGTCGTTGAGTTACTTTGTGTGAAGGTAGTCATCGAATTTGGTCTCTGGGAATTGTCGTCAGAGATGGTTGTCGAAGCCCAAAGTTGATCGTTGGAGTTGGCCGAGCAAATATCGTCGTCAAAGTATATCACTAGAGTGTGGTAGTAGTCACTGATGGTGGCCGATGGGTGGAGCCATTAAAAACATTGGAGGGAGGGTGAATCAGGGTGGGGTGAGTGATTGGCAAAAATAACCAACTCAACTCCACCAACATTCATAGTTGGTGGGCCAAACACAGCTCATGTTGTTGAGCCAAATACCCCTAAGTATATATTGTGATTGAATTTTACTATAATTAATTAATTTAAAAATACGTTTTATATTTATGGAATTTGTTTAGACTTTTTTTTACTACAGACAACGGTGGGGTGAAGATCGATTGAACCATTGTTCTTTGAGATGTAAATTAGTGTCTTATCTACTACGCAATGTTCAGTTTGACAAATATTATATTATTATTATTATGTATATTTTGTGTCTTAAACTAGCAATGTATACGCATGCCTACCCCAAATAAAAAATTGAACTAGTTAAAATGCCAAAGATCCATGTTCGAATCTCATTTCACATTGTTGAACTAAACAACACAACGTACCTATTACACTAGATCAAAGTAAGGGTAAATATTTAAATTCATAAATTAAAAAAAAAAAGAGCACTTATTAATATTATGCAATCAGAACACAAAAATATATAAAATAAAAAAATAAAATGCACATGCTAGAGCACGTGAAAATGTCGACTGAAATTCCTCAGAAAACAAAAGGAAGAGTTTCAAAAGAGAAAAAAAAAAAAAGTTATAAATTAAAGTTTAATAAAGTATAAACTTAAATTTGCTTTGGAATTGAGCATTTTCATTGATGTGGGTGCCTTTTGAATTTGGAATTACCTTGTCTTTTTGTCTCTTTACTTTTTGATTCATTCAATTCATATTTGGATCCTTAATTAATGTAATTAATATGATTCCCTTTGTCTTGTTATGCCTCTACTAAATTCCTCCACAAATTGATTGCTTTTGAATTTCTTTCTTTGTTTCTTTCTTTCCTTCCACAACTCTATCTTATCTTCCACTTTCATCAAAATCATTACACTCAATCTTAAACTTTATTACAACAGTGAGCTTGAAAAGATAACTAAGATTTTTTAAAACAAAAGTTGTCTGATTTTTTTTACTTGATAATATTGTAATTCTAGAAAATCTTACTATCATCATTCCCATATTGACCTAAATAAAAAGACTAGAACAAAATTATAGCATAAGTTCTACCACAGTGTGGTAGAAATGTGGCAGCTGAGAAAAATCGACACTAGACAAAACAAAATGATGACATATAAAATCCAGGTTCTTTTAGAGCATCTTGTATTTGGAAGACCATATCTCTCTATTTTATTAGATAAAACAAAAGTTGTCTCATATTTTACTTCACAATATTGCAAGTGTTCACTATCAATCAACTAATGTCATATCATTATTTCATCCATAGTGTTAATTATGGAGACTTTAGTGAGTCATAATTATAAGTTTAAAAGATATAATGAAAATTTAAAAGTTTGAACTAAATAAGTATATAGAACTGTATTTTGTATTTCGTAGATCAAATTTATAGCTAAAGTGAGACTAGCTTAACACTAATTGACATGTATGTACAATATCCCTTGAGATCGTGAATGATCATAGTGTTCCACAAATTCCAATCAAACTGATTCCACAATCCAAGGCCAATATATTCAAAAAGCATTCATTCTTTATCTACAAAATTGGATAGACTTGTTTCACCCTCCATTACATTTGTTACAAGTTGATTCGAGCGAGAATAACCATTTGGATCTTTGAAGGTCAACATTTGCAAGGCAGGGATGAAGACATTGAGTTGCCATTTATAATACTTGAGTTTGACATGCACTTTGAAGACTTCATTTATTATATATTTTGATTGACACCTAAAAATTATGAATACATGTCTATGTGCTATAAATTGATACATGATCAGTAATCGTCGTGTTTCTAATTGCTGAATTACCAAAAATCAAATGGTTTGTGTGTGTTTATCATGGCTTTTCCAAGGGCACATAGCTTGATCGTTGATTTAAAAATAAAGAATAAATTAATTAATTGGCTAAACTTTTCCTAATAAGTAATGGTCAGGCTACTTTCCTAGGTCTGAATGTGAGAGTTACATTAGCATAGAATGCTTCTTGATCCTAGCTAGTTTGATTCTTATTTTAATTAAAGTGTGGGTCTTGATTAATGAATTTGGACACTTAATTATGTCTTTTCACTTTAAATGTCAGTTTCAAGAAACGTAGATTTAGAACCATTTTATAAATTGCTAATAGGGTTATCAAGAGAGACAATTATCACCTTAGTTTTCTAGACTTATGGAATGTTGCATGCGTGTTATTGGATTGAGTTTTTAATTGAAACATAAAGTTGATTGACGAAATCAACTCTTCTAACTCTTTTTTCTTATAGTTTTTTCTTACTTACATTTGGTTTCTCTAAGAACATTAGAATTCGTGTTACAACTCGATCCGTTAGGAGTTTTGCAAATAGCGTTATCAGTTTCCTACTCAAGGTTTGAATACTTTAACACTTACCATTTCCTTTTTTTTTTTTTTTTTCCATCAAAATCTTTGGAATATATAGATCTATTTACATGTGGCTATAGTTTTGGAAAAAAAAGAATATGCATAAGGTTGGGCATAGATTTAATATTGAATTTTTTGAAAATATGGATGTTCCTTATGTATGAGGCGAAGACCATGTAAGCTTCTCCTCCTTGTTCCTTTCTGCTTTTTCCATTTTCAATTTATAAGAAAATGGTTTTTAACCCTAAGAAAGAAAAACTAAACACTTTCTCATGCTTCTGTCTTGTTTACACTTAATGATTAATGATTAATGATTAATGATTAAATTTCTAGATAACTTTCATGAGCATGATCCGAGTATAGAGGGAAGATAAAGATACATACTTAACTTTGTAATATTCAAACATTTTACTAAATTCCTAAATTTGGTACAATCCAACTTGGTATATTTTATATTGTTTGTACAAATAACAATGCGACGTAAGCAAGTCTGATACTGAATCTTTAGTCTTTACAATTCATTAGCCTCCAAGAAGAGAGGTCCTACTTCATTGGTAAGGTATTAAAAGAAAAAGTAAAATCTAACTAAACAAACTAGAGGCTGAAGCCTTTGAAATTCACATGTTGAAATTATTAACAAAATTTTTCATATTGATATGCTACAATCAAACAAAACATTATCTACACATGGAAGATATTAGTATTACTAAATAGATCAAATAAAGGGAAAAAAAAAAAAAAGAAGGAAAACAGAGAGAGAAAGATATTAGCTATACCTGGAGCTCCAAAATGTTTCTCTATTCATCAGAAGCTACTTGACTGGAATGGCTTGAGAGCATTTTGCAATTTCAGATTTTTCACAACTTAGAAAACTGCTTCATTCTTCTCTGTGTGAACAGATGAGTAAGAACGAAGGGGCTCAAATGTCCCTTTCTTACTCTGTTGGAATGGTTCCAGGTTTTGGCTATACTTAAATCCTTTTTGGAGTCTAAATTGATCCATAAAATCATGTTCAATTTTTATTTTAACCTCCCCATCATCTTCATCTGATTGGTAGCCACTGTCTAGGATGTCCTGCATAGCCAGGTCATCATACTCTTCATCCGATTTTGTAGATTCTTCATCAACTGATCCTATCTGCATCATTGAAAATAATTATAAGAATCCTCTCTTGTACTGCCTCAGCTGTATTAAAAATGTTTCATGACTTGCAAGAAGAGGATTAATCAATCAATACTATTGAGGATTTCACATAGGAAAAAGTAAGAGACCTCACAACTTTTATAAGATACGTGGGCTAATTCGATGATAGCCAATTTGCTTTGAGATAGAACTCGTGTTTCTCTAATATGGTATCAGAGTCCATGAAACCTCAATGGATATTCGGTCCAAAATAAAAGAATTTAGATCTGATCCAAGATTGGTGAACCCATAGAGACACCATCTTAAGGGGGCAAGTTGAGGATCCCACATTGGAAAAATGGGGAGAACTCACAATTTTTATGGGGGTGTGTGGGTGAGGAGATGAGATGTGTTGAGGATCTTGGGGTCCATGAAACCTCAATGGGCAAGTTGAGGATCTCAACTCATCGTTTGGGAGTCCAACATTCTATGTCACTGACATTTTATACCATGTCCACCAACAGTACACTCAATCTTCATAACAAACGACCAATTTCAGTGACTACCTTCGACAGCCAACTCCAGGCAACACCGACATAAAACCGAGTCTTTTTTTTTTTTTTGTTGGCGCTTGTGGCATAAAACTATCAATAAAACCTTAATTTAAAGATTAAAAATAACTATTAATTTAAAAATAAATATAAAACATCAATAAATAAATGTTTATATTTAAGTTGACGTACAAATTTGTCAATAAAAACACTATTGTTGATACAAAAGTACGTAAGTTCCATCAAAACGTTGAATTTTTTATTCTTTTATTAGTTCATAGTATTTTATAATTTTTCTTTATAGTAATTTACATTAATAAAATCATTTTTATCATGTAAGAAATCAAACAATTTGTACATAAAAACACTTTTGAGAAAAAATTGTCAGACACATGAATGTATTTATTTCAAAAAGTTTTTTTTTATCAAAAACGTTAAAATAAAAATGAATTAACTAAAAACGTCACATGCACAAATTTGTAAAATGATTGCTTAAATTAAAAAAAAAAAAAAATTGAAATGCATGATTCAGAGTAAACCCTAAACTCCATTTCTCAAAACTCTCGACAATGCATGTATGCTTAAAAAGCAACAAAATAAAGTGCAACCTATGGTTTATTAAAAAAAATATATGTAGAATTATTGAATGAAAAAGTTTCCAAACAAAAATAATCATCATACAAATAGATTATTTATATTAATAATTAAAAAAAAAAGAAACAAACTGCACTAGATATCCTAACATATAAACTCAACACCCAAAACATTCAAAACACAGACATATGAACTCCACAGATATCATATCTTAACTCAGCGCCCCAAACAGCCCCTATAAGATATATGGGTTACTCCTTTCATTTTCAATTGGTTTTAAGATAGAACCTCATATTTATCTAATATCTACTTCTATTTCAAGGCTAAATCATAGTAGTAATCTGCACCAAATGATAAGAAAATGGCACTAATAAATGTGGAGTAACTCATCTCCAAATAGGTGTTCAGACATAAATCATTGTTCGACATGTAACCGAACAGTTCTTAACTGAGGAATCCAGCTGATTCTAGTATTTGGATATTAGCTATTTGGCAAAAAAATATTAAACATTACCTCTTCAGGGAACATCTTGTCACCATCACTAAAATCTTCATCACTACCAGACTCAGGTGGATCATCAACCTCTTCATCACTACCATGAACTGAATTGTCTTCCTTGAGCTATAGGGAAATATTAATTTATGCATCAAGTTAGTATCAACACGCCATTTAGGAGAGAATTAGCAATTGAATGTCGCTAAGAAATCTGACATTGTAAACTTACCTCCTTAGAAGGTCCATCTAATATCCTTGGAGAACTGCAGCAAGATGAAAAATATCTACTTCCCGTATCAGTCCCTTCAGCCCTTGACTCGTCAACACTACCAGCGTGACTAGGGCCACTGCTACTTGGCCAAGCACTGATGCCATAAAGACCAAATTGAAGATTAACTGGTTCAACCTTACCAATCTGAAGTGATCCAAGCATCAAATTCCCTACATTATCATCTGCCTTAAGGCCCAGCAGAGGTTTCCCATTGCTATCAACTGAATCAACAGGCCAAGCCTTTGCCACTGATCCATCAGTATTAACAAGAGCCATTAAGTGCTTGGAACCTTTCCTTTGGATCATCTGAAACATGCCCTTGGAACTCAATGAATATGCTACACATTGGTTTCTGTACTCCTCATCAACTACACTAACTGTATTTCTGGAGGAATCATAAAGCTGCTCCCCAGCTTCACGCCTACGAAGGCAGCTGAACAGTGTTGCTTGAATGGCAGCAACACTCTTGTCAACATTGGTGTTGTTTATTTTTGGGACAAGATGCTTGTCAGCCCGGTTGCAGAGATATTCCTGAATGGTTCTGATATTTCGAATATACTTCACATACTTGTTTTTTGCTGGGTCCAGTGTCATATACTTGGCACGTACTGCAAATCGTTCCAAGTGTTTTTCCTCATTCACTATATAGATCATGAATGGTATAATTGAAGGGTGCTTCTTCATTAGTCCCATCTGCAGATCAGGATTATAATTATTTTGTCAGAAAGAAATTGGATGTAAAGAATTTAATTATGATACAAAAGAGATAAACAAGTCATATACTCAAATCTATAATATTCCATACCACAAAACTTAAGCTTAAGTGAACTCCCTCAACAATTACCGACTCTTTCCGCTCTTCCCATGCAGTAATAAGACGATCAAGACTATCTATCACCATCTCACTCTGCGCTTTAAATCCTTCAATAGCCATCTGTTTTTGACTGATTAATTCCAAATTGTTCACTACCTTCGCTGACCCTATTAATAGGTTGTCTGAGTTTCTGTTAATTAAACCATCAGCAGTTTCATCCTTCAGGTGCTTGTGTGAAATTCCAGCCAATTTCTTTGCTTTCTTCCTAGCTTTAGATTCAGCAACAGCCACAGGATCCAAAAATTCCCCGGCATGGTAGGTTGATGACCAAAGCAGAGGGTTTTGTTTCTCATCCACAAAGCTCCTCATCATGTGTCGTATAGAGTCAGTTGAAATCACTGTTGTAATTCCCAACCTACTACCCTATAATGGGAAATGCAGAATGCTCAAATTCCAGAAGTTTTAGCAAGCAAATAAATGTAACAAGTGGAAATTGCTTCAATGCAATATAGACATTAACCAAGGTCAAGGACCCCACTTAATAAGTTCAACGATGCTGGGTTATAAAGACAGATGTCAGGAAAACATAACGTTACCAGCAGCGCTGACAAAGTGGATTTGCCACAGCCGCTAGTACCACATAACAGCACAGTTACAGACTCCTTCCTTTCTCGGATTCTGCAGTGAGAAAATTTAAAATAAAAGAAACATGTAATGCAATACACACCACAAAGAAAGAGAATGAAATAATTGACCAGTTTTAGAGTTATCATTAGAAGCTTATCGCTTAGATACCATCATGCTTTAAATACATGGCCGTCAGAGGCTGTTAAGTTATAGTAGAACTTGTCTGACAATTCTGAGTGTTCTCAACACTCATTCTGTTGTCAACTAATATTGTCACACAGCAAATATCGCTTTGATGGCCGGAAAATTGACCAAATGATAAAGCTACAAGAATCTAATTGAAAGGGAAAAAAATAACCAGGTCCATACATATGGTGGCAGCTGGGACATTTCTGATTGTGAAGGTACATTGCAGAAAACTTATCCACCCCTCACATACCCTTAAACTATTTATTGGAGAAGATTCACCATAATTAGACTCATTCAGAGATACAATTACAAACAAGCTGAAATATATGCTGAAATATCCTCCATGGAGATGTTCAAATGAGCAAGAATAAATAAAGAAAATGTTATCTTTTAAGTCTCACAAGAGAAAATGCAAAAAATTAATTAATTAATTAACTAATTAAATAAATAGAACAAAAAGCTATGACTATGACAAATTTCTAACCAAATTAATATGTGTATTGCAATACATAAGTATAATTCACGTCATAAATTCCAATTTTTTGAATCATTTGTTGTGAAAATGAGACATTTTAAGTACCTGCATGCCAAGATCAAGTCTGCCCTCTGGTTGGGACCAACGTACTTGTACTTGGCCAGAGAATCACAAATAACATCTAAGAAAAATTCTCTTCTAACAATAGCAGTCCTGCTTCTTTTATACAACTCAAATGGAATATTGTTGCTATTATCACCTTCTCTTGAACCCTGGTTGAAAATCTCATTTCCATCAAAGCAATTATAGTAATGGTTACCATCACTTTCAGTCTTTCCACCCAAAGAAACAGATCCCAATATGTTCCTCTCTTCAATATCAGTTGAAGCTTCCTTTCTTATCAATTCGAATACCCATTTGCTTATCTGACCGCAGAATGACAGAATCAGAAAAAACAGAACCCTTTTAGCAAAAGTTTAATTCAGATTGTTTCATGGATGTATTGACCGTAAAAAATGAAAATGCATATAAAAGAGGAAATTTAGTAAATGACAACCTATCCAACATCTTAACAATCATCACTCAGCCATGAAACTATAGGAACCAGACTTTACATATTCCAATCTTAAGTTCATTCTCCTATCAGAAACAGTTTTATTATCAGAAGATCTTAGTGATTATACAAGAATATTAGATTGAGTTGACCGTCAGTATAAATTTCTCCATCTACATCCAGACCATGTCAAAAAAATTTATTCACATTTCCTAATCCATACAACAATGCTGTGCAGGGCTAAATTTATCACAAAAATACATAGCATATGGTATGTTTGTGTATTTTATAAATTTTGGGTTCTGTTTTAATGTTTTTGTTCTTAGTGCCGGATATGCTCTTATACTAGACTCCAAATTCACGCGAAATCCTTCACAGGTAACGCTGCAATCACACAGCTGAACAAAGGCGAACTCTTCTACCTAAACCGGAAACCTCCAAAATAAGAAATGATGAAAAGAAAAAAAATAAATGAATAATTACATTCCTCGTTAATAAATAATCTGTAAGAAATTCTTCGAGAAAATTTTGCAGAAGATTTCGCATGGAATCCGGAAGTAAAATACAAAACCATTGACGCAGCAGGCAAACGTTAAATCAGCATAAAAACAGAGCATCCCATCCAACTTTAGAATAAGACTATTGCACACAATTTTAAAAACGATGTCCCACATGAAAATATCTAACAGAATACAACAAATTAACACAGCAGGAAAAAATTAATAGCATACGAACACAGAGAAAATGAATTGAACAAACAAACAAACAAACAAAAAACACGAGTATACCTTGAAAGCGTGTCGCGGCTTGCAGCCCATAAGCTGAAGAGTACTCTGTAGAACATGACGAGTGTACCTGAAAGACCCTTTCCCTTTCTCTGGCTTTTCTTCCTCATCCACCACAATTATGTAAAGCAACTTCGCAAACTCCGCCATTCCTGTCGACACAAAATCAAATTCCATGATGCTATCCACATTTATTTAAAGAAGAGAATACCTCGATGAGATGTATATTAAAGAAATAAAAAAAAAAAAATAGTAGAGCGGGTATCACAATCAAACAATAAACAAACGAAGAAAGTGATTGACGGAACGTTTCCACAACGACATTGCATCAAATCAAAGAAACGGCACAAGAGAAAAGAAATACAGTAAGTCAAACCTGAAAGGAATCCAAAATCGGTGGAGAAATGCACAGGTAATTGAAGAAGAAGAGGTCTAGGGCTATGAAAATGACGTAACGATTAAGCATTGGAAAGAAATGAATCCATTTTCACACCATTGATGAGAGAGAGAAAAAGGAGAGGTGTGGGTGTGGGCATTGTTATGGGATTACTTCACTTCAAGGAAGAAGGATGAGTTGCAGGAGCAAAATCTCCAACTCCATGGAAATTGATTCTTGAGCTTTTTGTGTAAGTGCTTGAAGATGGAATTTGAATTACAAATTTAGCCTTTGTTCCGCGCGAGAATTTCAACTGCCATGAACAACTACACGTTTTCGGCATTTTTATGAGAGATGGAAAATTCATATATAGATGGGGATGGGACCGTCATGGCATTTTTCGTAAATTTTTGTGTGTTTTTGGGGGTAATTATGTACCTGTGGGGGCTTTGAATAGAATTGGTCAAATTGTAAAGACACAGGGTTTAATTGTCAATTCCTGTGGTGGGAAATTTACTGAAATATGGTTTAAAAAAAAATGGGGTTGTAATTGTAAATTTGGTTCTAAAAAATTAAGATTTAGCCCAAGTTTACTCCCACTAAAACTCAATTCATCAATGGTAAAAATAAAAAATGGGCTCCAGTTGACTACATTTGTTATTGGTTACCTGTGTTCCGTGATAGTAATGAATTGTGGGATCTGCCTCCAAATCTATAATAAAAAAGCACAATCTAATTGAGAAATGAAACGTGTTCAATCTGATTATAGTTGAAAATTATGTGAGACTCACTATCTTTACTGTTATCGTTATCGTTATCGTTATCGTTATCGTTACAAATATTATTATTATAACTGTATGAAAATATGAATCTGCCACATTTATTGTTATCTTTACCTCTACCATGTTATCATTACCGTTACTGTCAAGCAGTAACAATAACAAGAACCGTAACAATTAATTGTGATAGATTTGTAATTTTAACTTCTAAGTAAACGCAATAAAAAACAATTCAATTCTATTTGCGAGTCATACTTACTACGATTAATCCATCAATAAAATTTCATAACAATTACACCAATTTTCAATATAGCTTGGTAAACGGGGTCTAAGTCATATAATTTATAATTAAAATTTAGTCTTTATGTTTGATTAAATTTTCATAAGGTGTCTCTATACTAAGAACTATCTTGATGAAGTTTTTGTCAAACACTGAAGACTAAATTATACCTTTTAAGACTATTGGAACTAAACTTTAACTTTCTCAAATTCTTATTGGCCAAATTTGCAAATTAGCCACAAAAACCATATGCAAATCAAGTGAAACTTAAATCATAACTTGGAAACCTAAATCTAAACCTTTCCTTACATTACTCAAAGAATAGAATCAAGAAACCCATTTAGTTTGTTGGGCTTACTAAAATGAAGTAATAGAATCATCCGACTCCGAAGCCTTACTATTGACTTGGAGGTTAACAACTCGATTTATCCACTTCATATATTGTTAAAAAAAAACGGAAAAAAAAAAAGAATAGAATCAAATGGCGCAATCTCCTATCAATTTAAGAATCTCATTCTCATTCTCTATTTTTATCTTAAAACTTCATCGATCTCATTCTTATTTTTCATTTGTTAGATTTTATTCCCATCAACTTTTTATTAATTATTCTACATTCTTATCATTCCTCTCTCCTTTAAAAATCACACCCACAAATTTTTTTTATTATTTTACAATTTTCCTCATATTTCCATTATTTATTGTTTTGAAGTCCTTTTAATTGTTCTTTTATCACATTAGCAATAAGAGGGCGTAGGCTACGTTACAGGGGTATTCTAGTAATTGTAATATATTCAGTTTTTATTTCCATTTCTAACGGTCTGAAGTAAACACATCAATTTTCTCATAAATAAAATAATAATAATAATAATAAAAAACAAGGAAGTAAACACATCAATAGGTCACTAATTCATGTTCCAAATAATTTAGGCCACGTTTACACTAAGTGAAAGATAATATATCTATAGTAATGTAAAAAATGGGTCACAATCAATTACATTGTTGTTGTTTACTTGCATTCTATAATCGTAATGAGTTGTGATACCCAATTCAAAAACTGTAATCAAATCTTATAATCTAATTGAGCAATGAAGGATTTTTAATCTGATTATGATTGAAAATTACGTGGGATTCATTGTCTTTGTTGTTACCACTATTGTTACCACTATATATATTGTTATTGTAACAATATGAAAAGTATGTATTTGTCACATTTATTATTACCTGTATTTATCACATTTATTATTACTTTTACATTTACCGTTACTGTTATCGATAGGGTCAAATAGTAATGGTAACAATAACGATAACATTTCTAGCTAATCTTTTATATCCGTCTGGCTTTGATATAGGGTCGACTCCTTTTCTTCTTAATGCACCACTATAGTTCGAAAGAGATCTAAACCATGAATCTTCACCATAACTACATCTTTTTGTGGCTCACAACTTCTATATTAGAACCTGAGGAAATGCTATTGATGTTTTACTAAATATGAGGCATAACTCTAATACCTATATGGACAAAAGCGACTCCACCTTTATATCTCCATATTAGTATGATATTGAACATTTTGTGCATAAGCCTTCATGACATTACTTTTGGTTTTACCCAAAACGCAATATGGCTATAAAGTTTAAAGGTGTATTTGGAATACATCTTTAAGTGTTTTTAATTTAAAAATGAAGTTATTTTGTAAAAAAAATGGAGCGTTTGGTAACTTCTAAAAATGGATTTTGAAGTTTATTTTAAACAATTTTTATTAAAAGAGATTAAATAAAAATGAATTTTTTGAATAATTGTCATTTAAATGCAATAGATATTTTCCTTCCCTAGCTGATGTCGCTTAGCTTTTTGTTCGTACTCCTAACAATATCAAATTACCACTTTCAAATATGAAGACAGATTAAATTGAAACACAACCTCAATAGTAAGAGCTAAATTTAAAATTTTAAAAGCACCACAAATGAGACCTATTGTATAATGATTTGATTTTAGGTTTTTAGGAATTAGGCTTATAAAAATTACTTCTATACTAAGTTTTTATATTTGTTATTCACTTCCTATTATTGTTTAAAAAACTGAGGTTAAGTTTTGAAAACTAAAATGATTAGGCCATATTTGGTAACTATTTGGTTTTTAAAACTTTTTAAGCTTATAAACACTATTTTCAGCTGTAGGTTTTTTTGTTTTAATATCCACTTTCCACTAATGTTTTCAAAAATCAAACCAACTTTTTAAAATTTTAAAAAAGAAAGAAGTAGTTTAAAAAACTTGTTTTTAATTTTAGAATTTGATTAAGAATTCAATAGTTCCTTCCAAAAACTGTAAAACTCATAACATAAAAATTTAAAAGAAAATAAACATAAATTTTTAAGAACAAAAAAGTAAAAACAAAATCGTTAAAAAACGACGGATTAATGTTTTCAAAACCATGTTGTTTTTAAAATTTGACTAGAAATTCAACAGTTTCTCTACAATAAGGTAAAATGAAATTGAGAAGAAACAATTAACAACCACACAAATTTCAAAATAAAAAACTAAAAACAAAATTATTATCAACGGATTGTTAATTATCAGAAACCCACAAATTACATAACCAAATCAATAAGTAACTTAACCATTAAAATATAATTCAACTTCTTTTCATCTACCCTATAAATTATATTAAATCAAATCAATAGCAGCCGTAGACTTTGTTAGATTGGACTTTTATTGGGGGTCTTGATCAAGATTATGCTTAATAAGTGTGAATATTTTAAATCTAACTATTTAAGTTGACAATAGACAGCCTCAAAAAACAAATGGCCAGTGGTCTCTATCACGATTATGGTTAACATGTAATGTTAGTTATTTGTATATAAAAAACAAACGGTCTTCTATAAAATAAATAAATTAATGAAAAAAAATAAATTTGAAGATAATTATTTGATTTTTAGTTAGTTTTCCTATTTTTTCTTATGTACATGTATTCTTAACTAAATTTTAAAAATTAAAATAAGTTTTAAAAAATTTCAATCTTGTTTGATAACTATTTGGTTTTCAATTTTTAGTTTTTGAGAATTTAGTCTACAAACATTCATTCCACCTCTAAATCTCTTGATTTGTTATCTAACTTCTACCAATGTTTGCAAAAACCAAGCTAAATTTTGAAAACTTTAAAAAGTAGTTTTTAAAAAATTTTGTTATTGCTTTTAGAATTTGGCTAAGAATTCAACTATTTTACTTAAGATATATGAAAATAATGGTAAAAATTGAGAGGAAATAAGCTTAATTTTCAAAAATCAAAATAGTTACCAAATGAGACTTTTTTTTTTTTAGTTTTCAAAACTTAATTTGTTATTAGAAAATACCCTTACAATGTTGGAATAATCACTATTTAATTTGAATCAATTACCCCCTCTTGTGTGAATTTAATAGGATATTAATCAACTAGAATAATTATCAAGCAATAGACACAAGCGATTTTAACGTGGAAAATCACCTCGATGTGAGGAGTAAAATCCACGAACCGAATTAAAAAACTCCACTATAATCAATAATGGGTACAGATGAGTTCTCCCTAGTCACAACTAGAGGTTATTATATATATATATATATATATATATATATATATATATATATCTCAAATGGCCACAATAAAAAAAAAATATATTTGGAAAAATCTCACTTAACGTAGCAACTAATTACCCACAATATCTGACCGTAGGTAGCTTCATATGAAATCTCCACCATCCAGATTGAAGACCTCCGTGTCAAGAATACACAGCTAAAATTTCAGCTTGATCGAACCACGAATCAATCCCCAAATGACTGAAAAACGTTGTTGGTCGGAATGAGTTTACTTCAATTTTACTGTTGCTTTTCTCTCTCGATTTGCGTGCACACATCATGACCAACAGCTACAGGTTATTTTAAAAAAAGAAAAAAAGAAAACCCTACTTTGCCCATGTAATGGGCCTTAAATTGGGCCTTTTACAAATGTGAAATAAGCCAAACATAAAAATAGAAAACAAAACAAAGAAATCTATAGTGTGGATATAGTATTTATAAACTAAGAGTCCATTTGCTTCTCGTCTTCACGATTCAAAATTTTGTTTTGAAGACAACCAATTCTCTAGTAAATAAAAGCAACTTACTTATCTATATTTGAAAACATGTTTGATTTCTATTTAAAAACATTAAATATGAATCCAAATTAGGTTGGGAATTTGAGAATGTAAGAAAAGATTAATATATATTTATTTGATAAATTTTGTTGGTTAAGACTAAATGGTTTAAAATAATTAATAATGAGGTGTGAATTATTTGACAAGCCTCCCTACTTGTTTTATTTATTTGAAAAGATTGTATCGCCTATTTTCTAAATTTGAAAACAAAATTAGAAAACAATGGAAATGACATATTATTATCTTCTTAAAATAGGTCACTTTTTTATTGTTTTTAAATAGTTTTTAAAAATAAGTTTATACCAAAATTATTTTCGATTTTTCTTTTTATTTTTCATTTTTGGAAACATACAAACAAAAATGGATCCCATATCGTACAAGAGTTTTTTTACTGTCAAATATTTAAATTTAGACCCTGACACCTTAACAAATTTAGTTTTTTTTTTTTTTTTTTTTAACTTCTAATTTTTTTTATCAACGATATATATTGTAATTAGTTGAAGTTGTTTAGGACAAGATATTTAATATTAACAAAATTGTGATTAAAAATGGATATTTAATATTAACAAAATTGTGATTAAAAATGGAATGAAATGATGAGTGGAGAGGAATAAATGAAGAATTAAAATGTGATATGATACGATATGGGATGGCTATGGGGGTGTTTATGGGACCATCAAAGTGCTTTTCGGAATGGCTTGAAGCACGTGGGTACTGCTTTCGCGAGACAGCGATTTAATATCCAAGCACGAGCATGCTATGCTACAATAAATATCACATACCAATCTCTTGTACCAAATTAGCCAATGCAATAAATCATTTTTAAAAAAAATAATTTATAAAATAAGTTAGTTTTGGATAAACACTTAAATCAATTTCTAGAAAAACCACTTTTAAGTATTTAATGGTTCTTTCTCTAATTTGTATAATTCTTAAAATTATTAAAACGCCCCAAAAGTCCACTACCTCATTTTTACTATGTTGTCGTGGTTACCACCGTCTTCTGCTGGCTAACTTCGACCACCACTGACACTGACCAACTTAGACCACCTACTCCGAGGACCACCCCTAGTCACTATCACAACCAACTCTAGCCACCACCATTAGCAACCAATTCTAGCCAATTGGTGACCATTATTTTACATTATTAGCTCATAGTATTTTATAGTTATTTGATATTAACAAAAATAGTTTTAGTATATAACAAACCAAACAAACTTGTAATAAAAACACTTTTAAGGAGTTGCTAAACACATTAGTGTTTTTATTTTACACAATTTTATCAAATTTGTTTAAATAAAAATAACTTTTTGAAAAATATTTTTATGAGTTAATCCAAATTTACTCTTAGTCTCTATAATTATTAATCATTTAGTTCTTAAACTTTAATTGGGAGTGATTTAGGAGTTGTCTGAGATCCCAACTTCAAGTGGGTGGAGTGGGCGTTATAGCTGACTCCATGTTTGGGGTGTTGGGATTTGGGAATAACTTAGGCTCTTGACCCATAGCAAAAAGCAAAAAATATTTCTAGGGAAAAAATAGTATGTTACCACATTGGAAGATTTTGATTTGTCAAAATGCTTGTGTGGGAGCTTCTAAATTGTGGTTGTGATGGAACGCATTGCTATTGCCGTCCATTTCAAAATATTATTGTTTTTTAAATGTTTTCATAAATTTAGATCCTTAATTTTTGGATATGGTTTAATACAAATCTAAACCATTTTTCTAGATCTACATTTTTTGTTTCTTCTCCCTTCATCCTATATTGAATGGTTTTTGTGTTAACCTTGGGGAGCAACTAACGATTACAATTTAGCACCAAAGTCGCGCCGATTTTTGCTTTCAAGGCAATGGGTCTTTCAAGGAACAACAACGATCTTCATTTGGATTTACAATTCAAAATCAAATGAAGAAACATATAATATGTTTTTGAAATATCAAGCAAAAATAGAAAAACAATTGGATAAAGAGATTAAAAGGTTAAGATATTATAGGGGTGGTGAATATAATGACAAATCACTCCATGAGTATTGTGAACTAATGGTATTACCCATAAAGTTACCGCACCTTATTCTCGTCAACAAAATGACATAGTTGAACATAGAAGTAAAACACTTTAAGAAATGATGAACGTTATGGTTTTAAGTTCTGAGTTATCTGATAATATATGGGGGGAAGTTGTGTTTTTTGTTTGTTTCTTAACAGGGTCTGTCACAAAAAGTTGGATAAGACACTGTACGAACTATGGAAAAGTTATTCACCTATGCTCAATTACTTGATAATTGGCATATTTATACCACTTATACACTTATAGGCTTTAAGTTTTAGTTAGTTTTGCATAAATAGATGAACTTTTATGTGTTATGTGTTTGAATTTCATGTTTTTAAGCTATTAGAACACAATGGAGAAATTTACGAAGAAATTGGAGCTTTTTTAACATAAAATAAAATAAATTGATGAGTTCCAAAATTGAACAACAATTGAAAAGGAGAAAGGGACTAAAGAATTGAAGATTAAAAAGAAAAAACAAAATATTTGGGAGAAAAAGTTGACTTACTTAGTATATAAATTTTCTAATTTAATTAGTATATGGATACTAATTAGATTAAGTGATGGAGTGACATATTTTATTTAAAAGGGAGATAAGATAATTTCTAATCTAATTTGATTCTTAATTTGATTATGGGATCCCAAATATATTAGCATTAGGATATTTCCTCTCATATAAATAGAACCATGCATTCACATGATTCCAAGAGGGCGGCCAAGAGAAATGTCCCTTAATACTTTTTACACATTGAAGTGGTTGTTTGAGTGATATTCTTGCAAGCTAAGAAGAAATTCAAGGCTTGAAATCGTGAAGGTCATAATGAGAACGAACGTGGCATGCGTCAGGAGTTCTTTCTTTTTCTTTTTTAATGGTGATTTTGAATAATAGAATTCTAATTTATGAATTAGCGTTTTGGATTCATTATTTAAATTTAATAAAGATTATCATGTTGCAATTGTTGTTTTTTTGTTTTTTTTTTTTTTAATTGAGGTCATTTAATAGATTTTTTATTTCAGTTTTAGCTCGACAAAGAGAAACTTAATTTTAAACTTGATATTTGTATGACTATTCGTAAATCCCAAAAAGAAAGTAAGAGGTTCTCTTAGTGGTCATTTTTTAGAAGGAGCTTAATGTCACACCTTGCCCCAAGTTATCTTGTCAAATCTAAGATGTGACGTGCTGACAATAGATCCCAATGAAACTATGGAATCTATGATCGATATTATAAAAGCTAAATACATTTTAGAAAAACATGTGGCTAGCTAAAATTCTTAATAAAACTTTTTAAAAAATTCAACAAAGTATCCCCTTAAAACTGGATAAAACACGGCAACAAGAAAACTATATAAACACTCTTAAAATATTTGTTTCAACCAACCACTAGGCACATCACCACACATTCTTTGATATAATCAAGATCGAAAATTTTGGAACACTTCATAAAACTTAGTAAGAGGAAACATGCTACCTTTAGTTTACAAACTATGTGAAACTTAAGCTAGCCACTCTAATTACAAGCAAAAACAATCATGGCAAATATATATGTAAATATTGTGAAATCTAAATAAAGCTGGTGGCAAATCTCAACTTTTGTAAGTCGTTGGAATTTCAAATGCTACTCGGTGAAATTCAAGAAAAAGAATGAGTTAAAAGTCAGTTCACAAGAAAATAAATTTTAAGAAAAATTCACATTTTCAATAGGAGTTTGGAATTATATAAAGCAATGGAAATTACGCACAAATTTAAAACTCAAGATAATCAAAACATATAGAAATTTCATAAGAGTAGCTCTTGAAAACGGAGATATAAGCTATTAACAAAACCATCATCAAATCTATATCCAACTCTCCGGTCATACTAACATAGAGAAATTTCAATATGCACAGTAGAGCAATCTCGAATCATACGCACACTTCCAACAACCCCCAAAGGGCAAAACACTCCGACAGACAACCCAAAGCCTATGTGTGTGCCAAAGTGGATCCCAAAGGCCTCATACATATCAAATTCAAACTACAGAAACACAATCACGTTGGTGTACATAAAAAATCACCATGGTGGTTTGCAAGCAACTTCCAACATAGATCTCTTTATTCTCAACCGTTCTAGTTCATGCTCTTTCTCTTTGAAACGAGATTTCACACAAAGTTCAATAATTTTTCAAGCTATTAAAATATCATTTTCATTTCTCAACAAGGTAAAACATTTCAAATTCTCAAATAGTAATAAAATATCTCAAATGGTTCTAAAACCATGGTTCCTACTAAAATCATGATATTTCTTGAAAATCCCAAGCCATATTAGAATTTTCATAGCTTCTCTAAAATCATACATAATTATACATTAGTAACTTTCTTGAAATTCCATACTATGTGCTAAATAAAAGGGGAAAAAAAACATTTGTAGAAAGAAACCACTCACGAATTTATTTCTCAAGAATTGCGGGTTGTAAGTCCCTTCGATCTGTAATTGTCCTAAAATAATGATTTAACCAATGTGTCAAAGACTTAACACACTAATTAAAGCATATCATCACATAGTTAATACCAAACTTAATTTTCCATCAATTATCAATATTTTGTTATAGATTCAAACTAAAGTCCAGTATGTCTTTGCTTTCATTCTCTCTCCACTGATTTTTTTTTTCTTTTTTCACTTTGTAATTTTAGGGTTGAATAATATGTTCCTTCATTACACTTTTCATCCTCTTCTTTCTATCTGTAACATATTTACATATTCCATTCTTTTATTTATTTCTCTTCAAAATTACTTTTTTTTTCCTAGATTTTTCCACCCAACAACACTAAAAATTCCACAATCCAGAACCCAATTGAAATACATTTGATACTTTCATAGAAGCATTAAGAAAAATGATACCCTTTCGAGGGATCAAATCGCATGGGAAATGAGTGATCGTTTTGCTTTCGATTTTAGTTATAAATTCACATCACATAACAGAAAATCACAGCATTCATAATGTACAAAATTAATAGGTTAAGTATGTTTCAATGCACAAGGAAGAAGAATCTCATACCTTTGAATCACATTTCTTCAAATATTCTCCATGTCTTCAAAATTTCATATATAGCAATAAAATCTCCTCTCGAACCTTATCGGTGATGGCCCCGTCAGATCTTCCCCACTATTCTTTTAGCAAGGGAGTGGGAAAAGTGGGGAGTTATTTCCCTTTGCATTAAATACAGAGGGATCTGTATTTTGCAAGTGGTTAACTAGTCATTCTCCAGAAACTCGCATTCTCTCTCACAAGATCTTTCTCTCGATCAACATACATAGAGTTCTCTGCCTAAAAGTTTTTCCCATATTCCCTTCAGCTTTCGGAAAGAGACTCCCACAAGTTAGTTTTTGCTTAAGTCATAGCAACGAAGGCTTTTTGGAGACATTCCCGTGAAGAGGAGGATTTTCATACTAAAGGAAGTAGTATTGTGAAAAAAAAAAGGTTTTCATCAAAGGTATTTTTCCTCCTCTTTAATTTATGCTTAGTCTACGTAATTTACAGCATGTGATGTTTGTATGATTTCATATTTTTCTATAGTTTTTATCTTCTCAAAATCAAAACAAAAGTAGGAATGGCACACTAGGGCGGGGCTGGGGTGCATTCCCCATCCCCATCCCCACTCCATTCCCTGTTTTGGGGAGTTAGGGTCGGGGCCGGGATTTGGGGATTCGGGTCCCATGAGAAAAAAATCATGTTTTTTATTTTATTAATTTATTATTTTTATTATTCAATATTAATTAAATTTTAGTATTTATATTGAAATTATAGGTATTTTAGGTAAGAAGTTAGTATTATTATTATATATATATTTATTTAAATGAATAATTACAAAATATTTTAGTTCTTCTTATTATAAATTGAATAAAAAATTAAATTTATTATTAAAAAATATAAATTAAAAAGGAAAAAAAAAACTAAAAAACAGTAACAACAGCAGCTTTCACCTGCTGTTATATATATATAAACAATTAAAAAAAATTCAGAGCGGGGGCAAAGGTTGGGGTCAGGGATGGGACAAGGATCCCCTCCTCGTCCCCACCCCATCCGCAACTAGGGATCTGATTAAATCCTTGGTTTTCCCTTGTACCCAGTCAAACTGTGGGTCAGGAGCGTACAAGGACCTAACTCTGCGAGGAGTTTTGTCATCTCTAAACAAAAACGATAAAACGCTTCTGCAAGGGAATCTAATCTAATTTCATCAACATGCCCCTAATCTCTTTTTAGATTCGCCACTAATTTTATTGGTCATGTCATTATGAAGAATATCATATACAATAACATTCTTAATATAAAGATATGCAGAAATTCAATACTTTGCAAATAATAATAATAATAATAATAATAATAATAATAATAATAATTAAAAAAAAAAAAGATAAATAAAAAGTTGCAATTGATTTTTTTTCTCCTTCCTAAAATTAAACGCTACGAAATTTATGTTTCAAAATAAACCATGTGGCATAATTTGTGTGAGCATAATTCATATGGTGGGTTTGACAAAATCCATTTCTTGTTAATATTTAATTTAAGATGTGTTTCAACATTTTTAAGTGATTAATTTAAAAAATGTTATCCATTAACAATGAATTTTAAAAATTTGAGTTTATAAAATAAGTTGGTTTAGGATAAACACTTAAAAACCAACTTTTAGAAAAATGAATTTTGAGTAATTGATAGTTAATATCTTCCAAATTTGTATGAGAAACTCCGGCTGCCACCAATGATAGACTCTAGCAATTACCACTGATCAACTTCAGCCACTACTTCTAATGACCATGTTCGCCCACCACTTCCGACAACCATCGCCGACTAATTCACCAGCAACCACCTCCCCGTGACCGATGTCGACCAATTCTCCCGCCACCACGTTCATCAGTCGTCATCGACCAACCTCCAACCACCACCTCTATCAATTATCGCCAGCCAACCTCTGCCACCACCTTTGACGACCACTGCTAGCAACCTCCAAACAGGCTCTAAATATACTTTGGTCATGTACTTTTTGTTTTGGTTTATTTTGATTCATGTACTTTTAAAATATTTATGTTGGTCTCTATACTTAGAGATGCTCATTTTTTTACTTGTAGACTTACCTAACACGAGAAATCCTTGATTGGACGAAAAATGGAGAGGGAGTAGAAAGAATTTCCTTCTTGTCCTTGACCCCAATAAATATAACATATATGCATATATATATAATAAATTCCACATTCACTAATATATAATTAACAAACAATGTGTTTATATATATATACTTACAAAACCATAGCTTCAACAATTAGGTATTTTCTAATTTCATAACTTTTTCATACTTGAATACATTTTTAAGTAATATTATTAATTATATATTTGGACATGAAATATTATTATTTATATTAAGAAATTTTATAGTACTTTTTTTTACTAAAAAATGTACACAAAAGGAGCTATTTAATATAAAAATTATATTTAGTTGAGAGTAAATTTAAAATTGGTTAAAAAAGAATAAATTCGGGGGGGGGGGGGGGGAA
>QLSR01000052.1:928367-986856 GCA_031780015.1 Citrullus colocynthis
GGGGGGGGGGGGGGGGGGGGGGGGAAGAATCTGAAAATATCTAAAAGTCTATATTTGGAGGAGTAAAATGTGAGTTCCCAAAATGTCAGTTAAATTTCCCCACTTCTTCTTCGCCTCAATCCTCACCTCATCCTTCGCCAAATCTTCCTCCCCGCCATTTCTTCCTCACCAAAATTTCAACAACACATTCTCCATTTTTCTTTCCATTGTCCTCTCTCCTTCAAACGTCAATTCATCCCCCCAAAACCCCTAATAATTTCCCTATCCCTTCCTTCCATGTCCCTCCTGAATCGTCTTCCAGTCTGAAGCCAATTTTGGAGGTCGCAATACGCAGTTCTCAAGCGTCGCCATGACCAGCGAGAAGAAATTTCAGAGCGGCCTCTTCTTCTTCTTCTTCTTCTTCTTCTTCTTCTTCTTCTTCTTAATTTCGGTTGGATTTGTTGAGGCTCAGGATTATTCGGTAGAAGATTATGACTATGAAGATGACGGCGGTCTTCAGTCCGCCACCGGCGATCTATTGGCTGAGCTTGTTAATGATCGGATTAAGAATTTCACCTCCGTTTTCAAGGATGATATTCAAAAGAATTTCGGTTTCTGCATTTCCGACGCGTCTGTTCTTCTTCTTTTTCCTTTTTGTTTCTATTGATTTTCTTTCTTTATATATATATATTAAAAAAATAATAATAATTTAAAAATTGCAGGAATGCTGAATGGGATGGAGCCTTCAATTTCAGCCATAATTCTGGATTCATTTCTAAATGTGCTAAAAAGAGCAAAGGTAAAACCTTATATTGCTTTCACGATTTTTCTATTACCTCTTTGTTTTCAAAGTTATTCCATATGAGGCCCACACATTATTTTTAAATAATAAATAAAAACAACGTCTTTATTTTTTTTTATTTTTTTTTTTAAATAGTTAAATCTTAAATCTAGTTCCATTGGTTTTTGTGGTTGATTTTTTGAAAAACATTTTGTTATTTATTAACATTTTTACTATAAACTTTGATTACATTTTCATATATTGTATTTTTGTGGGTCAAAATTATCATGATTATTTAACCAATTTTAGTAAAAAGTTACTTTGAAAACTAAATTTAAGATTTATTGAAAATATAGAAATTGAAATTAAACAAACTTCAAAGTATAAGGTATTTTAACCTCTCATTATCATTATTAAAAAAAAAAAAAAAAGAACAAATTGCATTTAGACTAAAGCATTTTGGAAAAAAGTTCTTATGTATTTCTTTATTAAGAAATGGGAAAAAGTAGCAAGTTGTATTAAAACAAACAAAACCAAAACAGTAAAAGGTTGGAATAGAGACGTGAAGATTCATTGGTCCAAGAAGTTTGAAAATGATGTATAAAAGATGTAGAAGGAAGAGGTTGGTGACGACATTATTATATGATTAATATATTATATATTTTGGGGTGACAGATCTGCTAGCGAGAATATGCACAGCAGCAGAAGTGAAATTCTACTTAGACAGTTACTTCAGCAGCAGTGCATCTTCAAAGAGAACAAACTACTTGAAACCAAACAAGAATTGCAATTTGTCATCATGGGTATCAGGTTGTGAGCCTGGATGGGCTTGTAGTGCGGGGAAGGGTCAAAAAGTTGACTATAAAAATGCTAAAGTTATGCCTTCAAGAACCATCAACTGCCTCCCTTGCTGTGAAGGTTTCTTCTGCCCCCATGGCATTACTTGTATGATTCGTAAGTCTTCTTTTCCTACCCACCCTTTTCTTCTTCAATTCCACTTTTAATTCCGCTCAAAGAATCCAATAGGATCTTCCACCCCAACTCGACGAAAATAGAAAACATTTAACCTAATACAAATCCCACAATAAAACTAACTCAATCCAACCCCTATAATCTAATTATAAACTTCTATTTTGTGTTAGATACGTACGCCTTTAAACTCTCAATTTTGTATCTAATTGATCATGAACGTGTGTCTATATATATATTAGAATTTACTGAACTATTAAACAATTTAATGTTTTGAACCCCATTAGATACAAACTTAAAAAGTTCAGGGTCGGTTTAATACGTAATTTGAGAATAATTATTCGGTTAAATATAAATTATTATTAATTAATTTACAAATAACTTGGTTTATATTAAAAATTTTGCATAATTATTGTTGTATAAGATTAATATATCAATAGATAGTAGTATTTTGGTCCCCATAATTTGAAGTTTGTTCAAATTTAGTCCCTATAATTTTAATTGTCCAATTTTAATCTTTATATTTTCAATAGTTCTTAATTTTAGTCTATCAAAGTTAATATTTACCGAAATTAATTAAATAATAATAATAATTTTCATGTAAGTAAATATAATATATGAATATATTTTCAAAATTTATAGTAAAAATGCTAAGAGATAAAAAAAATAAAAATAAAAATAAAAAATAAACTAGAAGTGGGACTAAATTTAATATTTATTGAAAGTATTAGGACTAAAATTGAATAATCGACTAAAATTAAACAAATTTCAAAATAGAGAGACCAAAGTGATATTCTAACCCATTTTTCAATTGACTATTTTTTAATTATTTAATTATCCTACCTTTTAATATAGTAATGATATATATATGTTGTGTGTTTCCTTGTATATGTTTTTTTTCTCCTGAACCAATATGTTTTTCTGTTCTAGTAATACTTCATTTTAGTAACAATTTACATTTCTTTTTAAATTTATTTTCAAATTATAACTAATATTAAAACAAAAACATAGACTATTAAAATTAATTAGGTAAGAACATACATTTTTACTTTAACATAATTCATTCTAATTGTCCAACATTTAATTATAACAAAATTAAACAAAAACTAATAGAAACAATTTCACCCTTCTCTAATCTAGGTTAATATCATATTATAAACATTATTAACACTATTCTTTTCCTTTTTTTCCTCTCTCTCTCTCTCCCTCATTAAAGCGTGTCCATTGGGTGCTTACTGCCCACTTGCAAAACTGAACAAAACCACAGGTGTTTGTGAACCGTAAGTGCCATTTATTCCTCTGAAATGAAATGTATGCACGGACATATTTTTAGAATGATTCTAAAATAGTTAAATTCGCCTGAAAAAGTGATTGTATCATTCAGAATGATTTTACATGTAACATGAATGATTTTAACTATTTTAAAATCACTCTCAAACACGCACGCATGTACATTGTGTATACATACGTAATCGGAGTGAGTGAAATGTTGTGGATGCAGTTACCATTATCAGCTACCACCAGGAAAACTAAATCACACGTGTGGAGGAGCAGATGTGTGGGCAGATATCTTGAGTAGTAGTGAGATTTTTTGCTCAGCAGGATCTTATTGTCCTTCTACTGTCCAAAAAAATCCTTGCAGTAGTGGGTATTGATATTCCATCCTATAACTCTTTTTCTCATTTTCGTTTTCGTTTTTGTTTTTTTATAAAAAAAATGTTTTTAATTAATGCATTAAAATACTATTTAAATTTTTGTATTTTGAAGTTTATTTAATTTTAGTTTACGCACTTTTAATAAATCTTAAATTTAGATCTCAACTACTAGTTTATTTTTTATTTTTTTAAAAACTTTTTGTAGGTATTATTGCAGGACTGGTTCAACTTCTCAACAAAGTAAGTTCCTCAACAAAAATTTTAATAATTATTATGGATATATTTTTTTTAATAATTTGACTTTTGTTTGACTTAATATATATACACACTACATAGAGGAAAGTATGGAGAAATGAAATTTTGTTTTGCACTTTTTTTTATTCAATTATTGTTATTTTTCAAAATATTACTTTAATGATGTAACCATACATTTCAGTTTTTATTGATCTTTCAATTATTTTATGTTCATATCTTCAATATTGGATTAGCATTTTACTTCAAAAAAATTATATTTTCTAATTATTTTATTTTTTGAAAAAGTATGACAATATGTATGGTTTATGCTTGTAATTTTCCCCTTTGCTTCACATTTAACATTTAATTCTAATTTGTTAATTATCTAATTAATGGTTTTGTTTTTAAAATTTGTAATTATATATTTTGATTTAATTTGTTTCATCTATATTGATAAACGAACTAAACTTTCGTTTTTCCTAAATTTAACTTTAGTTAAAAATTTATAATGACAATAATCATTTGAATTTTACAAGAAATCCATACCCTTCCATAATACTTGATCATTTTATTGTTATTTTTCTTTGAAAAAAGAGAAATTTATTATTACAAAATTTAATTAGGATTGTTTTCAAATATAGCAAATTGAGTTAAATTATTTACAAATATAGAAAAATTTCACCGTCTATCAACGAAATTAAGATAGATTTCTATCCCTAAGTGATATGTTTCTATATTTGTAAATAGTTTGATATTTTTCTATTTATAATAATTTCTCATTTAATTACTAATATAATTTGAAAACTATATTTACATTTTATTTTCTTATATTCTATTGAATAAATTTTAAACCTTACCATTAACAATTTAAAAACATTAAAAAAACACATGCATTCAGACGCAATGCAAATGAGTGTGTTCTCAAAACAAAATAATAATAATAATAATTAATAAAATAACAAAAAGATGAAAGTGAGTGCTAACTAAAATATATTTAAAATTTTCATGAAACTAGTAATTCTCTATAATTGGAGAAAAATAACTGTTTCCTTCATTCTTTTTTTTTTTTTCTTCTCCTTTTATATACATGTAAATCTACTAAGTGTTTCAAGTTTCAAACTATCTAATTTATTGAATTAAAATTTTAAATTTAACATCTCCAACAATTATGCCACTAAACTTTAGCTTTCCATATCTTGCTATGTGCTTCTTTATTTGTTTATTAATTTTTTAATATTCAATAATATGTGAAGGTGAGAATTCAAATTTCTGACCTCTAGTCATATATATGTGTCTACTCTTTATGGCATACGTAGGATGTTTTCGGATGGCGACATGTACACCAAGATCAGCTAATCAAAATATCACCGCATATGGTGTCATGCTTTTTGTAAGTAGTTTTAATCTCCCATAGTTAAGAGAACAATATTATTTTAGACAAATCTAAACAGTGCAAAATCTGCCATTTATCGCCACCAAAAGCTCAAGCACTTTAGTTTGAGTAACATAATTGTATCCAACCAAACTAGTACACTCCAAACGCTTTAGAAAAAACATATCAAATACTTGTTAGCACAATAAATATGTAGTGAATATAAGTTTGACACTTGTGAAAAACATATAAATACTTATTAAGCATAATAATTACTTGTAGATTGTAATATAGGACAAGAAATAAAATATATTAACTTATGATTTTTAAATATATAATTGAAAAAATCTGATTGAATTTGAATTTCTTTCTTGGGTAGAAGAATGATATATATATATATATGTGATTATCAAATTACCACTTAATCCAAAAGTGTGAGTGGAGAGTTTATAAAACCTCCTACTCTAATCCCATGTTAACAAAACACTCGACTTAAACAACAAGATCGGTTACTTGTGAGTGCAGGCCGGACTAAGTTTCCTTCTGATCATTCTTTACAACTGCTCCGACCAAGTTCTGTCGACTCGAGAGAGACGACAAGCGAAATCTAGGGAGAAAGCTGTTCAAAGTGTAAGAGAAACGGCACAAGCACGTGAGAAATGGAAATCTGCAAAAGACATTGCCAAGAAACATGCAGTTGAGCTACAAACACAATTCTCTCGCACATTCTCTCGCAGAAAATCCACCAAACAGACAGACCTTAAGGGCTTTGGCCAACCTAAGCCTGGAACAGATGCTGCCTTAGGAGCTATGCCACCATTGGGTAATATCTTAAGAATTTTAATATTTAGTGTATTTGTTAAATTATAATTTTAGTCCGACAACATTCAAAGTTGTGACTAATAACCCTCCAAACCTCTTAACTTTCAACTTTATATCTAGTAGGTCCATGAACTTTGAAACGGTCAAATAAATCCTTAACATTCAATTTTGCGTCCAATAGAGACTAAAAAAAGTATCATATATGTTATGAAATCGACAATCAAAGAAAGCAAGGAAAAATGTAAACAATAAAGAAATGGACACATAGATTTATGTGGTTCACTAACAGGGTGTTAGCTATGTCCACGAACATTTAGAGAGATCAGGTTTTATTAAAGAGAAATATCAGATTATATAGATTGCAAAGGCGCCAATTGGGTCGGAAAGTTTATATATGACATCTCTCTAAACTCTAGGCCCAAAAATGTAAATAATGCATAAACAAATGTAAATTAGGTTTCAGGGGTGCTGCTCCCGAGCCCCTATGCTTGGACATTCAGAGTGCCAGATAGCAGATTCGAAGCATTCCAACAACATAAATCAAAGATCTATTAGACACAAAACTCAATATTGAGTATGTATTCAACTCAAAACTCAATATTGAGGACCTACAAAAAAACTTTTATGAAGTTTAGAGACTTATTTAGATGCAACTTTAAGAGTTCATAGACTAAATAACTAGTTTTTTACGTGTTTGTTTCTCAATATTTACTCCAATTTTCTATGGGATAGGTGGTAGTTCATCGTCTGCAACATCGAAAGGAAAGAAGGAGAAGAGCAACCTGACAAAGATGATGCAATCAATTGAGAATGATCCAGATAGCCAAGAAGGATTCAATTTAGAGATAGGTGATAAAAACATTAGGAAGCAAGCACCAAAGGGCAAGCAATTGCACACACAGAGCCAGATATTCAAGTATGCATATGGTCAAATTGAGAAGGAGAAAGCCCTGCAAGAACAGAATAAGAATTTGACTTTTTCTGGAGTAATCTCAATGGCAAATGATATAGACATTGAGATTAGGAAAAGGCCTATGATTGAGGTTGCTTTTAAAGATTTGACTCTCACTTTGAAAGGCAAAAATAGGCATTTGATGAGGTGTGTTACTGGGAAAATTATGCCTGGTAAAGTTTCTGCTGTGATGGGTCCATCAGGGGCTGGAAAAACAACATTTCTTTCTGCTTTAGCCGGAAAAGTGACTGGTTGTACTATGTCTGGAATGATTCTTATTAATGGTCAAATGGAATCAATTCATTCATATAAGAAAATCATTGGCTTTGTGCCACAAGATGATATTGTGCATGGGAACTTGACAGTGGAGGAGAATCTTTGGTTTAGTGCGAGATGCAGGCATGTCTTCTTTTCTAATAATCTCCAAACAAGGGTGTGTTCGGAATGACTTTTCGAATAAAAACTAAATAAGTGATTTTTTTAAAGTCATTCCAAACTAGCTCTAAAGTAGTTTAGATGAATTGAAATAGCTTTTTTTTTTTTTTTTTTTTTCCAGTTATTCAAAGTGCTTTTGTTGTTTGTTGTGTAGACTTTCTGCTGATTTGCTCAAACCAGAAAAGGTGCTTGTTGTTGAAAGAGTCATTGAATCTTTGGGGCTACAGGCAGTTAGGGATTCCCTTGTTGGGACAGTGGAGAAGAGAGGAATTTCTGGAGGTCAAAGAAAAAGAGTAAATGTTGGCTTGGAAATGGTTATGGAACCTTCACTTTTGATCTTGGATGAACCTACTTCTGGTCTTGACAGTTCTTCTTCACAGTTACTCCTCAAAGCACTTAGACGTGAAGCTCTTGAAGGAGTAAACATTTGCATGGTTGTTCACCAGCCAAGGTAAGCAACTAAGAGAAAAAGAATTATCTTTGTATATTTGGAAACGGTCTAAATCCTATTTTGGTCCCCGCTCTTTTCGCTTTTGTCTATTTTGGTGTCTATATTTTTTACTTTTATCCATTTTGGTCTCTATAATTTTAATTGAATAACCGTTTTGGTTTCAGTTTGAAAGATCAACAAAGTATAGTGATCAAAATAGAAAGAAACTAAAAGTGTGCAACCAAATAGGGTTTAGATCATTGAAAAGCTCATCTTAATGAATCTTCCCCTTTTTTGAAATGACTCCTCAGCTACACATTGTTCAGCATGTTTGATGAGTTGATTCTTCTAGCCAAAGGAGGGCTAACAGTGTACCATGGGCCTGTAAAGAAATTGGAGGAGTATTTTGCTACTCTTGGGATCACCGTCCCCGAGAGAGTTAACCCACCTGATTATTTTATTGACATTTTGGAAGGAATTGTGAAACCAACCACAACTACAGGCATAACTTACAAGCAACTCCCTGTGAGATGGATGCTCCACAATGGGTACCCAGTTCCCATGGACATGCTGCAGAGCATTGAAGGCATGTCAGCTTCGGCGGCAGGCGAAAACTCAAGCCATGGAGGGACCAGTGCCCCTGATTCAGGTAACTCTGTATCATTTGCTGGAGAGTTTTGGCAGGATGTTAAACATACTGTTGAGTTGAAGAGAGACCACATTCAACTTAATTTCTTGAAGTCAAGTGATTTGTCCAACCGCAAAACCCCTGGTGTAGCCCAACAGTACAAGTACTTTCTTGGAAGGTATGTTCCTATTGCCTCCTTTCAAACACATTTATGCAGTAGAAAAGTTGCAATCTTCCAAACTCATTATTAGGCTGATGTTAGATAACGGCTAAACTCGAGAGATTAGGCTGATGGGTAGTACATTGTCTTCTTGGGTTCTAACACGCCCTCTCACTTGTCACTTGTGTTTGGAAACCAATGCAAGGCTCAGCTAGTGGTTATCAACATGAATTAGTGAGGAAATGTTGTTACAATATAATTTTCTGCTTTGATACCATGTTAAATTACTACTAAACCTAAAAGCTTATCGAATTAAAACACAAACTAACTTATAAGGATTTGAACACACAACCTTTGCTCTGCTATCAGCTTTTAGTTTTGGTGGTGACTTAACAATCTTAGATTTTTCACACCCTATCAACTTAAGCCTTTGAGTTTAGCAGTGTTAGAAGTTTTCTGGTTTTCGTTGGTTGATTTGGAATGGTATGGCCTTGATTATCTGCAGAGTTGGAAAGCAGAGACTACGAGAAGCTCGGACACAGGCTGTAGATTATTTGATTTTATTACTTGCTGGGATATGCTTAGGAACATTAGCTAAAGTGAGTGATGAATCATTTGGCTCACTTGGTTATACATACACTGTCATAGCCGTCTGTAAGTTCAAACTTCCCTTTTCTTCTATACTCTTCAATTCATCATTTCGTAATTACTTCATATTGTATTCATCAATTGGAAATTTTGTTTTCCTTTTCTTGGTCTTGTTAAATTTCAGCTCTGCTATGCAAGATTGCAGCATTGAGATCATTTTCATTAGATAAACTACATTATTGGAGAGAAAGTTCCTCTGGAATGAGCAGCTTGGCTTATTTTCTTGCAAAGGATACAATTGATCACTTCAACACAATCATAAAGCCTATGGTTTACCTCTCTATGTTCTATTTCTTCAACAATCCCAGATCTTCTATCACAGACAACTACATTGTGTTGGTTTGCTTGGTTTATTGTGTCACTGGAATTGCCTATGCTTTAGCCATCTTCCTCCAACCTGGCCCTGCCCAACTTGTGAGTAAAAACACACATTCACTTTACAACTCATACATGTTTCATTTTCTGCATCTGTCTACCATTTACTCGTTTTTATTAGGTTAAATTGCAAATTTGGTTTTTTAACTTTGCTTTGTCTAATAAGTTTGTGCACTTTCATTTTTGAAAGTTTTTAATAGATCGTTTTATAGTTCTGTCTATTTGGTTCTTTTATTTTAAAGTTTATTATAGGTTTCTAAATTATCAATTTTGTGTCTAATAAGTTCTTACATTAACTTTATCATTTTCATGCTCATGTAGCATGCTCACCATGCTATTTAGGAAATATTTGTAGGTTAGCAGAGGTCAGTCTGTCTGGCGTTCTCTTGCGTAAAGGGCGACTTTGGGAGAGCTGATTTCAAACATATTTAGGCATTTAGTTGGATAGGTGTCAAACTAATGGAGTTAATGATAGGGACTTACTACTTCAATGTCAAATGGATTTTCTCCGCTCTTTCTCGAACGCAACCCCATTATTCTTACTAAGTATCAAAATTTCGCAAGCTTTAATAAAAAGACACTGACAATAATAACCAAACATTTATAAGTATACGGATTAAAGTCAGTTCGGAGTTTAATCCAATTGTTGTGTCACTTGCAGTGGTCAGTGCTTCTTCCAGTTGTTTTGATGCTCATTGCAACTCAAAATAATGATGACAACAAAATTGTTGATTCAATAAGTAAGGTTTGCTACACAAAGTGGGCCTTGGAAGCTTTTGTCATAGCCAATGCTAAAAGGTAAACTAATAACAATGCAAAACACTTCTTCTTTCTCAATATATTTTTCATAGCAATACTTAAGTGCTTCCTAGATTGAAAAAGAAGAATATATCACATGTCAAACTATTGTTGAATGATTAGGTGGGCTACAAAATGATGGTTGCATCCCAGATACAGTCAAATATTTTTCGTTTTCATTATCTTATGGTTTTATTTTTGTTCAAATTTTTAGGTACTCAGGAGTATGGTTGATTACACGATGTGGTTCACTAATGCAAAACCACTATGATCTCAAGAATTGGTACAAATGTTTAATCTGTCTCTTTGCAACTGGAGCAATTAGCCGTGGAACTGCATTCTTTTGTATGGTAACTTTCCAAAAGAAGTAAATTGTGAAACCAACATTAATATCCCTGTACATAGAAATGGGAACGAAGAACAACATTTTTTTAGCTTTTGAGAGATTGCATAAGAAGAGAAATTTATTGTAGATAGATAATTTTATTATAGAGTTGACAAAGTAGTCATGAGATGATTTAGGTTTGCGATGTTTAAACAATAACCGAACACAAAATCTAACAAATGAACTATCGATATTATTGAATAAGAAATGACCGAGTGTTTGGACATGTGATCTTTCAAATGCATATCAAAACTACTAAATCTAAAAGTTTGAGTATATAGGTACAATATATACGTCTAGTTTTTTAAAATATATTATTTATCATCAATGAAAAGTTTATATATTGTGTTTTCAACTTTACTTTTATGTTATAGTGAGAGTGCATTCATAATGGTAAGGAAGATTGACAATAATTTGGTTTTAGTTTAATATAATAATGTGGGAGCGAGAATTGGAATTTTTGACATTTTAGTCGAGGTTATAATGTCTTAATTAGTTGAATTATAGTTTTATTTGCAAATAGTAACATTGGAAAAATATTGAAAGTACTATAACATGTATGATCCATTTGTATACATCAAATATTTCATATTTTCTTACTAAAATAATAATAAATAAATAATTTCCCATATTTCCAAATATCAACTACTAATGGATTTAAGATTTCAAAATTGATTGCTCAATCAAACAACGGCAATAAAGTAAAAATATTGTTTATATTTAAAAAAAAAAAAAATTAAATTATGGTTTTTAAATAAAGTGAAAACCTGAAATAATAGCTTTTATCAATAAAAATAAATATTATTATTCAAAAAACTTTAATCAGTATATCAAGTCATTTTTATTATTTTAATATAATAATTATTAGATTATTATTTAAATACTAAAATATAAACTTGACAATTTGGCGCTTTTTATAAAAAAAAAAAAATAAATTATTGTTTTTAAATAAAAAGAAAACATAAAATTATAACTTTTATCAATAAAAATAAATATTATTATTCAAAAAACTTTAATCAGTATATCAAGTCATTTTTATTATTTTAATATAATAATTATTAGATTATTATTTAAATACTAAAATATAAACTTGACAATTTGGAGCTTTTTATAAAAAAAAAAAAAAATTAAATTATTGTTTTTAAATAAAGTGAAAACCTGAAATTATAGCTTTTATCAATAAAAATAAATAATAAATAAGTTGTTTTCAAACATAGAAAAATGAATCAAAATATTTATAAATATGCCAAAATTTCGTTGTCTATAGACCACAATAGACAATGATAGGCTACTATTTGTGTCTATCATGATAAACACAGATAGTAGTCTATCACGGTGTATCATAGATAAATTGTGATATTTTGCTATTATTTATAAATATTTTTCAACAGTTTTGTCATTTAAAATAATTTCTAAAAAATAAAAAGTGAATTGATTGTTTTTTAATTGAAAACAAAACCTGAAATTATTTTGTTAATTACTAAAAAAGAAAATTAAAAATAATTGTTTTTAAAGAAAGAGAAAACCTTAAATTGTAGCTTCTAGAAAAAATAAATAAAAAAAATTAAAATGTTTGCTATTTTAATATATTTAAACTATAATTAGCTATTATAGTCTTAAAATCAAACCGATATATTAATTATAGATTCTTTTTTTAATGATAGTGATTTTTCTATATAAAGAGAAAACCTGAAGTCATGGTTAACTAATTCTTTTATTGGACATAAATTTAAATTTTGGTGTCTAATTCAACCCTAAATTTTTCGGGTTTTGTTACCCAATATGATATATTGATTTTTTTATTAAAAAAAATTCTGGTAGGACTAGAACATACTAGAGACAAAGTTAAATGTTATATTTGATATAACATTTAATTTCTAATATTTTTTTAATATGCAACTTGGGTGCGAGATTGAACCTCCAACCTTAAGTGACAGAGAGCGCATGTCAATAAGTTTATTTTGGCATCACTTTTTATACTTTTTATAATTGAGAAACAATATATAAAGATATATATCTAAATGAGCATAAGCTAAACTTCTAAAATTATATCAACTAGTAACCCTCCTAACATCAAGTTCGGGAGCTACCACTCCCTCAGGCCATCTTAGTTTTATATTCAGAAGAAACTAAGAAACTTAGAAAAAGGCCAACAATTTCAGCTTTTGGGCATTGAGTAAATAAGAGTTGTTTGTCTAAAAATTGACATTGTACTTGAGGTACAACTCATACGTCAACATTAACTTTATGAAGATGCTCTATAGGCCATACCATCCCCTTCCTTAAGTTGTACATGTCTTGAATCCAGGCCATGCATCCTAAACTTCATATCCATCCCTACTTGTCTAAATTAATTAAGAGTCTAAACTAATAAGTTGTATTTTAATCCTATTTAAAATTTTTTCTATTCAACATTCAAGGATTCCACCGACATCTTTAAGTTAGAGACATGACATTGATACTACTTTATTACGGACAACAAACTCTTTACATGTCTTTGCAATTGTATGATATTGTCTATTTTGGACTAAGCCCTTATGACTTTGTTTTTGGAATCATCAAAAAGTCTCGTACCAATAGGAGATAAATTATCCGTTGTTACATACACATGATCTTCCTTTATCCAGTCAATGTAAACTTTGATCTCACTCCCAACAATTTCATTCAATTGTACAGATAGGTTGGAGGCTCATGGTAGCTAACTAGTGGCATCAAAGTCATGTTTTTGACTTAGCCATGTTGGAGTAGGATTCCGAGGTTCTGAACAAAAAAAAAAATTATGTACCTTAGAAAATGCAATTATGTGGATATTCTTGGTTAAACTCTATCAGATTGAGGAGTTGTCCTAGATAAAAACTAGATTAATAAACAACTATTTGACAAGAGGCACATTGACATTTTTTTCGAATGAGAATTGTTGGGAATGCAACCAAAGTCTCACATTAGCTAGATAAGGTGAGGATCATTGGTATATATGTGATCAAGATAATATCTCCATTTGGCTTGAGGCCTTTCAGGAGAAACTAAAAAACAAAATCAAGGACGTATGCTTACAGGAACAATACTATATGATTGTGGAGATATGTGTAGATGATTTGTTGTCCTATATAAGTGGTATTTAACAAATCTATAACCCTAACACATTGAAGAAGAGGAGTCGACTTAGTAAGAACTAAACGGATTTATGATGATTTGACGGAGGCTCACTATGGTACATTGTTCAAGTGAATGATTATCGGGAGTGTAACCAAAGAACCATATTATGGATTGTTATTTTTTTTTATTAAAATTGGCTAAATAATAATTATTATTATTTTCATGTAAATAAATATAATATATGAATATGTTTTCAAAATTTAGAGTGAAAATATTAAAAAAATAAAAAAAATAAAAAACCAACAATAAACAAAGAGTAAAGATTAAAATTAAACAAAGTTTAAAACATAAGACCAGAAGATAATCTTAGCTTATTAAAAAAAAAAGTCAAAAAGAGAAGATAACTGCAAAAATAATTAGCTTATAATTGTTTTTTTAAACATATAGTTAGATTATAATTAAATCAAGCAAGAAGTAAAACTGAACTATGCATTCAATTGTCAACGTGTTTTGCCAAAGTGAACTTAACGGCGTCTATAGGGGACCCATGTTAGTTGAGAAGCTTAGCTAATTTCCAAACGGCCGTTTGCTGTACCTTCCACTTTTATTAATTTATTATAATGCATTCTTAAAACTTAAAACAACAGCAAAAATACTCCAAAAGCATTCTTATCGTAATTAATGACTTCAATAGTTATTCCATTATTTATATTATTATTTTTTAAGAAGATTATTTCTATTATTTAGAGTTTCATTTGTGTAGATAATTAAAACGTTTGAATTTTGATAATAAATATTCGCAACTTTTGAACAAATTCACTCACTTGTCTTCCTTAATTTTGTAAACAGGGGTACACTATTTTTCCTTTTTTCCTTTTTTGTTTTAAATGTTATTTTGAAAAAAAAAAATCGTTAACCATTTTTGTAAATAGTATTTTTAAAAAAAAAAGAAAAAAAAACCCTAAAGAATTTTTGTTTCAAATGCTATATTTTATATATATAAAAATCCATAAAAAATGGTTTGTTCTTCACATAGATTCAAATGACCTTAGTGGCCAGTGCAATTTAATTTATTTATAATTGGGTAGCCATTTATTTCAAAGAAAAATTAACATTTATAAAGTTGTAGTAATTGTTTAAAACCAAATTAACAATTTTTGTAATAAGTATCATTTTTTTTATGTTAAAGCTCGCTATAAATTGTTTGTGATTCATATAATAATATTAAACTTGAGTCAACAGTAGACATAAAAAATAAATCAATATTTTCATTATGTTGTAGAAAAATTCATGAAACATAAAAAATAAGTAACATAATATGTTATTTATGTAAATATAATATAAATGATAGACATGTTCATTAATTTAAATTTATTTTTGAATTTTTAGTTTTTATCATTTTTCCAAAAATATCTATCGAACATCGATATTTTATCGATATTTTCATCAACAATTGTATAAAATTAAAACTTCAATATTTTCACCGACATCAATATTTTAAATCTTGGTTCATATTCAAATGGTATATTAGTGTAATTGTTTTTTTATAACTAGTTTGCAATTTATTTCAAAAGGAAAAATAATTATCGTAAAATTATAGTATTTTTACAATCAAATTTTGCAAGCATTTAATAGACCAAAAAAAATTTGGGTATAAACTACAAACAAAATTTTACAGAAAATTGTAAAATATATATTACAAAATAAAATATGTTATAATTATAGAATTGCAATTAATTTGGAATAAATTGCTAACCATTATTAATGAGTTTTTTCTTTGAAACAAAAATACAATTACAAACAATTGTTAACTATTTTTTTATTATAAAAAAAAAACAATACATTGAAAACAAAAAGTGTTAATAATTTTTTTTTATAAACGAAAAGAAAATATTTAAAAATGGTTAACTATTTTATTTTTTTTAAAAAAATACATTAAAAAAATGGAGTTTTAATTTAATTTAATTTCTGTTTTAATTTAATTTCTCAATTATTTTACTGCTTATATTCTTGCAATAGAAATGATGGAGTTTTATTTTTCAATACTATACACTTCATACATAATAAATAAACGTGTCTGTCTACACTATTATATCTAAAAAAATATATACGGAGGTTTGGCATCCAACTTCAAATGAGTGGAGTTGAACTATAGAGCCTACTAAATGTTTGGGGTTCCAATTAATTATAGTAACTCGATGTTTTCAACTATTATAATATACAACTAGCTACATATATTATTACTATTTCAAATTCTTATTTATTATAATGGTTACTATTTGTTACAGTATTTACTATTTCTTACTCATTCGTGTTTCCTCTTTTGTTAAGTGTTTACTATTTCCTACCTAAACTAAAACAATATGCATTCTACACATAAACTATTATAACCTACAAACTATTACAACTCACTGATCATAATAATTATTGACTATAATAGCTAACTTAGCACTCCGAACACCTCTAAATGATTGTAATATAGTCAAGTTAAAGAACCAGCTAAAGCTTAGCAGGCTTTTCATAAATGAGCAAGAGTAAAAAATGTATGTAGTTTCTAATTTAAAAATGAACTCGTCATCTCATCAATGTAGTGGTATGCTAGCTAGAATGCCTAATAAAGGAGTCATGGAAAACCAAGTTCTTTATGTATCGGCTTTCTTTACATGTGGTATGTTTCAACTAACGATAATAAAATTACGATAATTTAGCAATATATCGCTAAAATCGTAGGACCGATATAGAGACAAGAGGATAGCATTTTTTTTTTTTTAACCAAAAAAGTTAAAATGATTATACGTTAAAACTTAAAACACCATATATCAATTAAAAGGTTAAATATTCAAATGTGTAGGGATGAAGTAACAAAACTCAAAACCCACCACCATTTCTCCTAAAATTGAAAGCTCCTCCCCATCTTCCACCAAAATAAACTCATCCCTTTCTAAATTTTCAAATAAAATGTCACCACCAACATCAACCACACCCATTTCCCTTCACCTCCAAGCCAATCAATTTCTTCCATCTTCTTTTGTTTTTGTTTCTTTTTAATCATATGATTATCTCTCATTCTACATTTGTTTTTGGTCCCTCAATGGCTCACATTGCTCCTCCTCCTCCTCCTCACTCTCCTTCCCAATTTGTAAGTTCCTCTCTCATTATTCTCTTCTCCCAATATTATTTCCTATTTCTTCAATTTCTTCCTCTCTTGTTTGCTTCAACTTCTAATATATATTGTGAATTAATTCGATTAAGATACTAATGCCTACTGTTTTTATTATATTTTTGAAGATTTCAATTCAATGGATTCTTAATTACTTAATCTTATACCATCACAAAATTTGTTGGGAAGGATAGCATTTCATTTCAAAATTTGTGTAGAGTTCAGTCTTTTTTTTTTTTCTCTTTGAGTACATGTATATGGTTTAGTGATATTATTATTTCTTTTTTTTGGTTTATGTTTTGGAATATGCAGCTGAAGAAGAAGCTTAGTGGGCAAAGAAAGAAGGAGGAGCTTGAAAGAGAGGTTTGTTTTTAATTATTAATATTTTGGTGATTTATTTTTGTGAATATTGGGAAATAAATAATTTTGAAGGTGCATATATTCATAAGAGAATCAGTAGATATAGGCCCATAGGGGATGGGATTACTTAGTACCCTTTTATGGGTTATGCTTTTGCATTCATTCGTGAGAGACGGGGGAGGGGGATGGCAACCCTCAAACACTTCTTTTTTATCACCACTTCCTTTACAATCAAACTTTAAAAAAGAAAAAAAAAATTAAAGTACCATTTTGATCGATATATTTTTAAATTTATTTAATTTTAATCTCAGTATTTTTAATTGTCTAGTTTTAATTTTGTACTTTTAATAAATCTTAAATTTAATCCTCAATGCTAGTTTATTATTATTATTTTTTTTATCTATAACATTTTTACTATCAACTGTGAAAATGTATTTACATATTTTAATTTTTTCATGAAAATTATTATTATTATTATTATTTATTTAATTTTATAAAAATTAACTTTGAAGGACTAAATATAAGATTTATTGAAAGTTTGGAGACTAAAATTGGACAATTAAAAGTATAGAGACCAAAATTGAATAAACTTCAAAATATGATGACCAAAATGATATTTTAATAAAAAGAAAATAAACAAGTGCGTATGGAGATTTGAATCTCCAATCTCAAGAGAATGAGTCCTAGGTTAGTTACCACATTAACATTTTGGCTCAATTTTTTACAAGAATAATAAGTATTTTATCTACTAAGCTATATTCAAATCGGTATTATCATAATATAATATAATATATATATATATATATATATATATATATATATATATATATATATATATATGTGGAATCTTTCTTGAGTTAATCTTCGATAATTTATTTTTGTTATTTTGAATTGTAACATCCATATTTTGAAATTTATAGACATTTAAATCAATTTAAACATCCTCCTTTAGAGTTAGAAGTTTGATTATCCCTAAAAGTTGACTGCACAAGTTTTATGTCAATTTAGCTATGTTCATTTTGATATATGATATAATATATTTGTTGTTTTAAAAATTATGAAAAAAATTGAGGTTGTATATTTATAAATATTATATTATATATTCTCAAAGGACAGTTTTTTAAATTTAAGTAGAATTTTAAGAAACAAAGACTTTTAAAAAAGATGTCTCTCATTTTCTTTTCTTTTTCTAGGGAACTAAATTATTAATAGTCAATTCTTTTTCATTATAGTTAGATTTGGAGAAATTGGGTGACATCATCTCTTTCAGTAGCCATTTACTGGTTTTTTTTTTTTTTTTTTTTTTTTTTTTTAACATTTTTGGGTTTTTTTTTTTTTTTTTTTTTTTTTTTTTAACATTTTTGGGTTTTTTTTTTTTTTTTTTTTTTTTTTTTTAACATTTTTGGGTTTTTTTTTTTTTTTTTTTTTTTTTTTTTTGAAACTCTAGGCTTTAGTAGTTGGAATAATGTTTTTAATAATAGTTATTAGTTATCTTTGCTTCAAAGGAAGAGTTACTTCTGTTGCTATCATCCCTTTTTGAACAAAGTAAACCAAACCCTTCTTTTATATCTCTAAATAAAAGAACACTACAAAACTTAACTTTCAATAATGGAAAATTTAGGTGGGTTACTTTATTTTCTAAAATATTTATAACTATATCCCTAATGTTATAGGCTAAATTGCAATTTGAATCTTATAAAATTTCTTGGTTATGAAATGCTTAAAATTTTAAATAGTGTCTGATAAATCTTTTAGGGCCTATTTTTATAAAAATAGCCTTGTGGTAACTACTTTGACCCAATTTGTACCTTTGGTTTTGGATTTTAGTTTTTTAAGATTGAGCTTATAAATACTTCATTCATCTCTAAATTTTTTTGCGTTTTAGTCTACTTTTTACCAATGTTTTAAAATACCAAGTCAAATTTTGGAAACTAAAAAAATAGTTTTAAAAAACTTGTTTTTTGTTTTGAAATTTCGCTAAGAATCCAACTCTTGTATGGGCTTAATTTTTTTAAATAAAAAACTAAAGGCGAAATGGATACAAAACATGGACTATTTTTTTTTGTTTTCGATTTTTAAAAATCAAGTTTATTTCCTTCCAATTTCTTACCATGTTTTATTTCTAATTTCTTAAGTAAAGTGTTGATTTTTTAGCCGAATTTTAAAAACAAAAACAATTTTTACAAAACTACTTTTTTTAGTTTTTAAAATTTGGCTTGATTTTTTAAAAGTTAAAGCTCCGCTTGGTAACTATTTCATTTTTGGTTTTTGAAAGTTAAGCCTATTTCCTCCCCATTTCTTACAATGGTTTGCATCTTTTTAGAATATAATGGTTGAATTCTTAGTCAAATCCTAGAAACAAAAATAAATTTTTAAAAGTTACTTTTTCAGTTTTTAATTTTTTGCTTGATTTTTTAAACCATTAGTATAAAGTAAATAACTAAGGAAAAAATTTGCATGCCGAAGTAATCTCTATAGACTTAATTTTTAAAAATGAAAATAAAAAATCAAATGGTTACCAAACGGAACCTAAGTTTTTTATTTTTAGTTTTCTAGTTCGCTATTTTGTGTTTTGGTTTTTTCAAAAAAAAAATTATGTATTTTGTTATTCTTTTTTCACATGTTTAATAACTTTTTCAGTTTTTCATTTTCAAAAAGTTGAGAGATAAAAGAGAAATGCTAGAGAAAGAAAAACCTGTGGAGGGAAGGAATTGAAAATTTAGAGACGGATTATTTTTAAGAGAGAAATAGTTATGTTAGAAAAAATATATATTGGTTAGAAAAAGAGAAAAATGTGAGGAAGAAATTAAATAAAAATTAAAGTTTGAGAAATTTGTTTCAACATGAACATTACTCAACCGACATAAATTTATACAGTTAATTTCAAAGTTTGAGATTCAATCAATTTGTTTAAAGTAGTGAGAATACTAGTTAGATGGAAAAAAAGGTTAAAAAAAAAGTTAAATAGTTGGATGTCTATTAGATAGAGAATATTAGTTATAGAAATAGAGAATATTTATGAAAATTTATTGTTGTAGGTGTTGATGCTTCAAAAATTATTAAAACAAGAAGAAAAGGTTCATGAGATTTTAGAAGGTGTCAATAAACAGCAAAATGGCTCAGCACTTGGGATGTCAAATTTGCTCCCTCCCAAGGTATGTATATCCGAATAACTTCAAATAACACCCTACATTTTTGTTACTATTTTTACCTACATTCAAAAGTTATCGAGCATTCTTTGGGATTGTTTGGGATTGTTTAGAGACCTGTAATGAAATAAGTTTGGATTGTAATATAATCCAAAACTCCTTCCATTCCAACAATTCTTAACCAAACCTCTTTCCCACCATCTTCATGTTTCATGATCTCATCTCCGTTCCGCCCTCGATACCTCACACTTTCCAACACTCCTCTCCTTCCTCGTAATTCTAATTACATTCAACTTCCCAAACAGGCCCCAATGTGGGATAGAGATATATATTTATGTGTGTGTTAAGAAATCGACAAATAAAGATAAACAGAAATTGTAAACAATAAAGAATCAACATAAAAATTTATATGATTTGCTAACGGTATGTCAACTACAACCATAGAGGGGAAGAAAGCAGTTTCTTATTAGAAAGAAAATATCATATTACATATTCAGAAGCGCTAGTAGAGTAAGAGATTTATATAAGGCACTTCTTTACACTCTATAGCTAAAATTGTAAATAATATAAATTCAAATACAATGTGTTAGCTAAGTCCTAGTTAGTGAGACCCATATGTGATCATTCGGAGTGTCAAATAATATATCCAAGATACTTCAATGAAAAATAAATAAGTAAATATATATGTATATATATGTATATATATATATATATATATATATAGTAACAAGTATAAATATCAATGTCTTTCATGCTTAGAACATACAAAAGTTGCAATCATGCATCAATTATTGTAGGAAATTTTAGAAAGGGTAACTTGAATTATAGAATTTTGCCATTTATCCCAATTTTTTTCACTTTTTTTTTTTTTTTTTGAAAATCCAATTTTTCCCACTCTTGAAAAGTACAATATTGACCTTTAAATTTTGGTTTAGTTATATATATATATAAAGCTAAGGAACTGATGGATCAAATTGGCAGGAATATTGTTACACACCCTATATAATTCAAGGTTCTTTTTGCAAATTTTATGGTATTTTATGCAAAATTAAATGATTAAAATTGAGAATTTCGAATTAGAATGGAATATTTTAAGGCAGAAACGAATTAAAGAAGTATTAAATAAAATTAGGATGAAAATGGAGTTTCTTTTAAACTTTATTTAAGTATTGTACTTTTTAAAACCATTTATGAATATTATAATTCTAGAAGCTCGTCGAACTTCTTCAAATTTTATTTTCCTAGACACACATCGTTTGTTGAAGAAACGAAGTGATTCAAAAATGACTATTTCAATTTTTTTTTTTTTTTTCCTTTCATTTTCATTCTTCATTTGATATTCTTGTCATTATTTTATGTTTCAAATATTGAATTTTTGTCTCAAGAAAGGAGGACCACATTGGTCCGTTTGTGAATTTTTTTATACACTTTTTTGGCCAACTCTTCTGATCTCATCCATTTTCTTAAATTAAATTTGAAGAAGTTCGTTTGCTAAACAGACGAATTTCTTCAAAAACTACACTATTTTTGCAATAAGTACAATTTTGAAAAAAAAAAAGGAAAAAAAAAAACTCGGAAAATGGGAGTTGAATCCTTTGAAAAAACTAATAATAATTGTAGTGAAAATTGTCAAGAAACTGGTGATGTCAGATGATAATTAATATGGGGTTGTTTTTTGAGGCCTCTGACATGCTTTTTTAATTTGGTAATTTGAAATTAAATGTTCATTAATGATTTAAATTTTGAAAAAACAAAAATTGATAGTTGATGGGACATGTTTCATAGTTCAGTTACAACTTCTGCTTTGTCTCCCTCTCTAAGGACCTCAACTCATGATGTGATGCTAACTTGTCTTTTTGCTCTACCCAGAAATACATATCCTATGCTTTTCTTTTTTTTTTCTTTCTTTTTTCTTTTTTCCTTCTAAATTAGTTTAGATTTAAATATTATTTAGGGCATATTTTATGTTTTGTTTTATTTTCATATATTTACTTTAAATCCTTCCATTTTAGTATATACACTATCAAAATTAATGCAAAAAATAAGCTTTAAGTCAATTAAAACATGAATGTGTTGAGATGAAGAGATTTGTGATTCAAATTTTTTTATCCCTATTATACTAAAAAAAAATGTCTTAAAATTAGTCTGCAATACTTTTTTTAATGATTGTTTTGCTTCCAAGAAACTTAGAGTGTGTTTTGGGAGGGATAAAAGTCTTTTTTAAATTCTTGTATTCCATATGTAATTTTCTAGCTCTTAATTATTGGGTTTTACCTTCCGCTACAAGCAGAGAAATTTTAAAAAAAAATGAAAAACACACGAATTAACGTAGAAGAAAAAGCCACAAACTAGAAAAAATTCGACTGTGTAAAAAATTATTACAATCACCCAATAATCCCTCTCTAGCCCTAATTACAATAACATTCTCTCAAAGCATTATACTAGTTACTTAACTCAGCTATTATACCAAGTTTAAAGTGCTTCAAATTAGGATGATTAAAAACTAAAGACGTAGACTCCTTTTATAATGCATAGAACCCATCACTTTTTTCAACTTTTCAGATGTGGAATAACTGCACTTCTAATATTTTAGTAGAACCCAACATTAACAACTAAAATTTGAAGTGAAAAGTAGTAAAATGACACTATTCACATGGGATTGCAACAATAAAAAATTAGTGTGTAGTGATGAATACTAAATAATTAGATTTAGATCATGCCATGATCTAACTCTCCATATACCTTTTGAGAGTGTTTGGCCCACCAACTTGACTTGATTTGACTTAAATTTGTTAAAATAACAAAATCACTATTTGGTCCACGTACTTTACGTAATTAATAACTCTACTCTACCAATTTAAAAAATGTTCATTATTAAGACTTAATTATAAAAAATAAAAAAAAAATAAAAAAAAAAAAAACCAAAACCATACTTTTTGTTTTTTTTTAGGTTGAAAGACTAAATAGAAGAATGCAATGCAATGCAGATAAAGGAGGTGTTGGCAGAGCTAGCAATGGTGGAAAGTGAGATAGCAAGGCTTGAGATCCAAATAACCCAACTCCAAAAGGACTTGAAAACGGAGCAACAACAAACCACAAAGTCCAAGCAATGGAGCTCTGAACAACCTCAAACCAATAATAATAATCCCAACAATAAACCACCGTTGCATTGGAACCCAATTAGCAAAGCAACTTTTGACACTAAGGCTCTCCACTTCATTAGCAAAGCCATCAAGGGAGATTATGTTCTCAATCACTTTAAGTTGGATAATGCAAAAACTAGTGAATTAGATCCTAGAGATACCAACGACACTCATCATCTTCTTCATGAGGTTAAACTCCATGAAAGAGTTTCTAGAAAGAGTGGCCTTCTCGTTGCTTCGTCTCCGTTGCGAGACCCCCGACACCCTTCTCCAAAGGTACATCATATTTCGTTTTATCCTTTGGTCATTCTTCTATCAATCCTTTTTCTTGTTCGTATTATACATTTACGAGATTTTTGTATTAATGAACCAATCCTAAATGTGAATGCGAAATGACCAAATCTTAGAAGCTAATGAAAACTAACTTTCTAATTACATGATGGAGCACTAAACAACATGGAACTCCTTCTCGTGATCACGACTTCCCACCCATCGTGAAATATTCGAATCCCTAGCGCGATTGACATTAAAATCATGATCATACTCCGTTATTATTTCGTGGTGATTCGGCACCCACGACTGCGAATGGCCAGCAAGGAGATTAAAAAAAATCGTGATGCACATTTAAAGCGCATTAGGGATTTGAATATTTCATAATGGGTTAGAAGTCGCAATCGCGAGAAGAAGTTCCAGAACGTAAGTAGAAGGTTAGTTTTTTGGTTCCAAGGACATGGTCATTCTACATTAGCATATTTAGGATTAGGTCATTTGTACAAAAATATCCACATATTTACCATGTTTCCTAATATTGAGTTGATAGATTATAGGATAGTTAATCATTGGAACAACCACCGTTTTAGTCCCAAGTTTGAAAGAATAGGGACATTTCATAATGGATTTTCAAATCATATATTTTTAGTCTTTGAGTATTTTAGAATATGAACATTCGATCCCTGAGTTTTCAAAATGCAACAGTTTTAGTCTATGAGTTCTTAAGAATAAGTTTAAAAGGTCCTTGAAGTGATTTCTTTTTATTATTTTAAATAACTATACAACAGTTTGAATTCGATTAAAAAATAATGTCAGATAGAAGAGATAACTTTTCAAAATTATTTTTTTAAATAAAAAATAATTAAAGAGGTTTACTGCAGAGACTCCTTTTTAAATTTATTTTAAAAACTCTAAAGCTAAAAAAATACATTTTAAAAACTCAAGAACTGAATGCACATATTTTTCAAAATTCATAATTTTTTTCCTTAATCTTTTATATAATATGTATATTTATTTATTGATAAGGTTTTTTGTTAAATTACTTTTGTGTTAGCAACGGGAGCGAAGTCCATTAGACATGCCACCACCAAAGTCTATGCCAATGCCAATTCAAGCAGAAGAAAACGTCCAAAATTGGCACCCCAACAAGCTATCAGAGAGTATCATGAAGTGCTTGAACTTCATATATGTGAGACTGCTGAGAGCCTCAAGAACAATGGAGTTAGAGAAGTCAGGTCCCATTTCAAGATCTTTGCATTATTCTTCTTTGAGCTCGAGAAGCTTCCGAGTCGAGAACGGTTTAAACTCGAGCCTTTCGGTACACAAAGAACTGAGGCAACAAGATCCTTACGGCATCTTCGAAAACGAAGAATCGATACCGAGGGATATTGGTCCTTACAAGAACTTGGTCATATTCACATCAACTTCCATGGATCCCAAATCCATATCTAGTGCCACCTTCATCCCTCTCATAAGGAAGCTAAGGTATATTTTAAAGCCATCTTTTAAGCTTCATGAGTGTTTAATTAATATTTAAAGATGACTAAAATCTAATTGCTTTAATGTCTTATAACTCGAATTTTGAACACAATGAAAACTAACATTTTGCTTACGATGTTACAAAGCACTTGGCAGGATGAAATTTTCTCTTATAGTTGTGAGCTCTCACCCATCCCAAATGCTTGGGATCCTTGACACGAGTTAAAAAATTCGAATACAAGCCCATTATTAAAGTTTGGTGATGAGTGAGAACTTGCGACCGTTGGTTTAACTGGTCATCAAATGCATTGGTCGTTGTTTTGTTTGACTCTACATCGGCCATTGTTAAAATTTCACATTGTACATCAATTTGTAACGTAAGCAAAATGTTAGTTTTCATTGTTTCTAGAATTCGGGTCTTTCGAAAAAATAGCACAACCATACTTGGGTCAGCCATACATAAAAACTCATATCTAAGAGCCTTTGCCCATTGAAGCAACAAAGATTGAGACTTTTTTGTTTTTATGTTTTTTTAAAAAAAAAAAATTACATTTTTGGTCTCTAAATTTTTTTTGTTAGATTTCAAAATATGACACTTTTAGTCCTCTAGTTTTGAGTTTAATTTCAATCTAATTCGTCCTAGGTTACGTTTCAAAATGTTATAATTTTATAATTAAGGTTTGAGTTTTGTTTCAATTGGCCTCTAGGTTTCGAGATTTACACTTTTAACTTTGATTTTCATTAAATACTCACTTGTAGTCTTTAGTGTTAATGTCTACTAGTTAATTTAAAAGGATTAAAGAATTATAATTAATTAAATTTCACTATTTTTTATGACTATTAAAATTAATTTTAAAATTTTACTTTATAATTATTTTAAAATTAATTAATAGACATTAAAATTAAAGACTAAAAGTGAATATTTAGAAGAAAAAGATTAAAAATATACATCTTGGAACATAGGCAAGAAATTAAGACAAAACTCAAACCTTAAATATAAAATCGTAACATTTTTTTAAACTCAGGTACTAAACTAATATAAACTCAAAATTTAAAGACTAAAAATTGTAACAATTTGAAACTTAAAAATCGAATAGAAACTAAACCTAAACCTACCTAATTCTTGGGTTTGTGGTCACTTTATGGTGATGAATGCAGGGTCCTAATGAGCAATTTGCAAAGAGTGGATCTAAAGCCATTGAATTACCAACAAAAACTGGCATTTTGGATCAACATGTACAATGCTTGTATCATGAATGTAAATTTATTGGATCAAAACACCATTTTTTTTCCTTTCCAATTCAACTTTAATTCCTTTTTAATGCTTTTCTAACAAATTGTTTGTTTTCTTTTAGGGATTCCTCCAATATGGAGTGCCTTCTTCTCCAGAAAAACTAGCCACTTTGATGAATAAGGCAAGTAACTTATCAATCATATGGATTTTTTTCTTTCTTTCTAGGTGTACTTGTCCATTTTGAATCTAAGTTCTCATAAATCTTAGTTTTTATAGTCTTTTAGTGATTTTTCCAAGTCAATTCATCCATGTTACACTACGTGCCCAACAAACTATTCTTTGGTTGCACTATTTTTGGATAAATTATTCATCGAATTTGTCACAATATGTAATTATTATCTTAAAATAACGGTTGGATGTTCATTCAAAAATTTTCTCGATCTTAATAGACTATTTGGATATAACTTCTAAATACTTTTTTCTCATAATCCAATGTGAAAGAATGTTCACCCCACCAAATAGTTTTTCCCATTTTTAATAACTAATTAATTAAATCTTAAAAATGAATGTTGAAATTTTATTTAATGCTTTAGAAAAAGGAAAAAAAATGAGCATACAAATTTTTATCCAAATTTTCAAGTTAGTGTCTATTTAGTATCTCGACTTTCAAATTTTCAATCTATTGAGTATCGCAACTTTTTAAATAAAGTTATTGTAAGCTAATACATTTTAAATTTTATGTCAAGTAGTTGCTTCAATAATTTTGTTTCTTAAGTGATCCAATGCTTGAAAGTAAATATAGTTTGAAATTAACTTGCCAAAATTCTTATATGATATTATTAGTGTATGCTTTGTTGGATAAACTAGCCAATAAAATTAATAATAAATCGTTATCTATTTTGATACAAAATTGAAAGCTCGTTTTATTTTAAGTATAAACATGACAAATTGACACATTTTTTTATAAAATTTTCTAAAGTTTAAAACTTAAGATAAAGACAATCTTGAAAGCTTTGAGACCAAACTTATACTTTGAACCACTTAAGTAGAAGATTTTGTTTTAAGAAAATATTTCTTTTTTTCAGTTCAACATATAGTTTTTATTTGATCGGCAGTTTTTTTAAGTTTAAACATTTTTACCTTATGTGTTAATGAACAAAAGGTCTGCGGTTCAAATCCCCCATCCCACATTGTACTAAAAAAATCTTAATTATATATTGTTTAATAACATATCGAATGTGATCAATTTGTTTGTTTGTTCGTTTTTTCCTGATTCAGGCAATGGTTAACATCGAAGGCAACACCATAAATGCACAAGCCATAGAGCATTACATTCTAAGGAAACCAAAGTCTAGTAACAAAGAGGTAATTGATCATGTCCCAAAAATATTTGACAATCAGAATATATAATTTAGTAGATAAGATCTCATTTATCATTCCAATAATCGATGGTTTACATTAGCTTTTCAAGAACTGATGGTTCAATAATCCTCACAATAGCAATTGATACACTTGAAAAAATCCCAAAAACCTTGTCTTTACAACAAAGTTTAGGCAAATAATATATATGTTATTATTTACTCCTAATCCACCAATTTTTTCCTTCTTTCTTTCATTTTCATTGAAAAATACTTAGGTGCATTACAAGTTGCATCTATTTTTGTGCATACCATCAAATTATCCAATCAATAATCTGTTAAGTGGAAATTTATTTTTACTTCTTTTTTAAAATATTTTAATTTTTTTTGTACACGTGTGATGAGAGTAAAATGCATACAAGAGTGTATTTAAAATTTTTATTTTTCTTTCTCTTCTTCTATACCTATTACTTTTCTCTCTCCAAAATTTTAATATTTTCCTAAAAACATTCTCTCTTTGAAACTTTGGTTTCTCTTGACATATCATTAATCCCAACTTCTTTTTTTTCTTTCTCATTCATTTTTCTCACTAATAAATACATTTCAAACTGTATTGTTTCTACACTAAAAAAACAATCTATTATCTAAATTTTTTTAGTTTCTTTTTGTACACCAGATGAGAAATACAAACCACAAACTTCTAAGTATATGATGTCAGATCTTAACATGTTTTTCTTAATTTTTCTAATTCATCTTTTTTTCTATAACATATCTTGTATTCTCAACTTTACTCTTTTTATCGATATAATATCTATTTTAATTTTTTTTTCTCTAAATCAATCTCTTTTCTTTTAATTTAATATATTTCTCCTTTTAAGCATTATCATTTGATATATTGAGCATAAGTTAAATTACAAATTAAATTCAAATCTCTCAAAAATCATTCAAAATTGTGTTTAATAGAGTTTATAAACTTTAAGATGCTAATGTGTACGCTAGCATACATCCTTATATATTTTTTAATCATGTGTCTAAATATACACCATTGACCTAATCTATATTTTAAAAAGAATTATACTTAAGTGTATTATAGGTTGTACTTATCTTTGTGCAACTACTTCAATCACACCAACAAAAAGAAACAAATCAAAAAATATTTTTAATAAAAAAATTGGTTTGTCACGTAATGGATTATGGTTGGACAATTGTGTGAATGGTACAAATATTAGAGAAACTAGAGTGCATCTAAATATCTTTCTTTTGAAAAATAGACGAGTGTGTTAAACTTATAATTGAATTTTCTTTCTAATAGAATTCTAACCTCACTAGTTTGTCTAATAGGTCCATTACTTCTAGAAAATGACTTATATCTATCAATGACATATTAAAAAGAAAATTAAAAGTTTCAAAAGTCTTAATTATTAGACACATATTAAACTTCAACATACAAAATTGAAAATTTGAAACTTATTATAATATTATAAAATTGTTGGTTACTCTTCAACATAAATTAAAATAAAGACATACAGTAAAATGATGGATAATGAATAGTAATAAATATTAGTAAACTAGTAATAAATATTAGTAAACTACTATCATCTATTACTGTCTGGTAGATACCATAATGCATTATGATAATAATAAATGATAGTAGTTTACCAATGAACTATTTATCACAAATTTTTTATATTTAAAATATTTCTAGCAATTTATCCTTTCCAACAACTACCCTTAAAATAATTAGGACAACAACAAAGAAGCCGTTGTCCGGAAGCTGTACGGCCTAGAATCATCAGAGCCGAACGTCACATTCGCCCTATGTTGTGGAACCCGGTCATCGCCGGCGGTGAGAATATACAGTGGCGAGGCGGTGGCGGCGGAGCTTGAAAGATCGAAGCTCGAGTATTTGCAGGCATCGGTGGTGGTCACCAGCTCCAGAAGGGTGGCGGTGCCAGAGCTTCTAGTTCGAAGCTTGCCAGAATTTGCAGGGGCCGCGACGGCGGCAGACATGAAGGCGGTGGTGGAGTGGGTGTGCCACCAGCTTCCGACGTCGGGGAGTCTGAGGAAATCAATGGTGGAATGCTTTCGAGGACACCCCAAAACACAGCCCACCATCGACACCTTGCCTTATGACTTCGAGTTTCAATATCTTTTGCCTTTGTGAATCCAATTCTTTAAATTTGAAAGTGTTTTCATTATTAATTTTTAATAAAATTTGATGGGTTTGATTTGTATATTGGATAGTTCAGAATGAGAATCTATATATATGGTTTGTTCTTCAACTTCAAGTTGTAATAGATTAGCCATCTATGTGTAACTAAATTTGTTTTGAGACACTGCAACAAATTAGAGTTTAGAGGTGAGTTTATATTGTTATTTGCTTTCATGTAGTTTACTACTGAGAGTCGTTTTACACAAAAACCCGATGCATTTCAAACTATATTGGATCAGCACATATATTACTTGGCTCCACTTTAAACTTTTGATATCCGTAACCACATTGGAGTTTTTTCAAAACTTAGGTAGATTTTAGGCCATATTGTGTAACTTTGTTGGTTGTTTTCTTTTAGATACTAATAATTGGGTCTTTTTCTTGTTTTCTTTTAGATTCTAATAGTTGGATCTTTTCCTAAATAACAAAAATTCGCACCATAATAATTAAAATACTAAAACTAAAAGTAATATTACAATTCATCATTCATTCAACATAATAAAATACTAAAAATTTCAAATAATGCATTGTCCATATAAATTTAAGGGTATACATATCCACCTTCAGGTTCAATTTTGATTGTGACTAGTTTTTTCAATAAAAAATTAAACCATACAAATAATTTTTTGTTGTTTCCAAATACAAAGCAATATATCTACATGTCCAAATTTAAAAAGTCCAATCTTACACTAAAAATTGAATTAAACCGGTGGATAGGCTTGGACTGATTCCATTTTCTGATTTTTTTTCTGTTGCATTTCTACGTCTTATAGCCCTATGGTAGTACGATTCTAGTACAAAAAAATTGTTGGAAAATATTTTATTGTTTCTTTTTTTAATTAAAAATTAGAATACATAAAAATGCATCTAACTCTTTATAATTTTTCAATTTTATATACTTGTTTTTTTTTTTTAAGTATAGCCACACTCCAAATGAACTATTTTTTATAGGTATAATTGGCTTTAGAATGAACCAGAAATTGAATTAAGGGAAAAAACTACGAATAAAAAATAGTACATTTATATTTCTTAGCAACTACCTGAAAAGAAAAATTCAAAATTTAATTTGTACAAATTTGAAACTTTTTTTAAAATGAAAAAAAGAAAATCATAGGAAACAATCATCAAATACATAACTTTTTTTTTTCAAGATTAAAAGAATTAAAATAATAAACACACGTTATGAAATATTTTGCATGTCGTTTTTGTAGATAATAATTTAATATAAAAGTATTTTGTTCCATGCAATTATAAAACCCTTCATACAATAATGTATTCAGTCTTCTTCTCCCTTTTAGTTGAAGCCTAAAGAGGACAATTATTTTCTCTAGAAATAATTTTAATTTGTTCTTACTTTCCCTATAAAGAAAGAGCTCAAAAAACAAAAGAATAGGATTTGATGGGTTCAATTATCAGAAAGTTAAAAAAGAAAAAAAAAAAGATGAAAATTTGTTGATATTACAGGTATAATTGTTTGTTGTGTCTCTCTCATGTCACCTTTTATGTTTTTAAAGAATATTTTCAAATATATAAAAATTATAAATCTAAAAAAATACTAAATATATTTCATCAAATTATCTATAATATAATGTTCATCTCTCAAATTGACATCAAACCCATTAACTATATAAAAATATCGATATTTCTACATAAATTTAAAATCTTAGATATGTTGCGTGTGTGATTTTTATTATTGTGAGATGCATTAAAAAATAAAATTAGTTGAATTAATGGTATTTATAAGTGCTAATTATTTTATAAACATTGCATGTAAATTGATACACGTAATTGATGGTTATGATTTTTTTTTTTTTGTAGGATGACAGCTAAATCAAAAATATAAATATATGTATACAAGGTAATGTAAACAAGAATAAAGATGTTAAATTGGGTTTGTTTAATGGTGTATTATGTCATGATTGAAACATGTAAGCATGATGGTATGAGTATTTTTATACTAACCATGTGTGATTTTATGTTTTTCAAATCATCCTAAATAGATGATTGTGAAATCATTCATGATTATTTTACCATTGAAAATGAAGAGCTATGAGAAGTGCCAAAATTTTAGTTTAATTGATTTAGAAAAAAAGTACACTTTTAGTTCTAATAGAGATGCCCATTTTTTTCGTGGGATTGGATTTGCCCTTAATGGAGTGAAGATTGTCCATTTAGGCCAAGAATAAAGAGGGAGTTGAGGTAAAAATTATCTATAAGCTAAATCCGTCTCATCCCCACTCCATTTGTCTCTTTTTTTAATTTATAACAATAACTTATTGTTATGTTGTTATTGTTATTATTATATAAATATTATATTCAAGTTTCAAGTTTTATTGTTTAATGGCCAATACAACAAATATGTTTTAATTGAACATTTATCAATAGGTAATTATTTATTTATACCAACCTCTTTGGGTCCTTAAGATTTCCATAAAAGCAATCTAGAAAACGAGCTTGGGCATAGATCTTTGTATTTGACCCTAGATGTAAGGCAAAACATTTAGAACCTTTGATTGTGCTTTATGTAACTAAGTTTGCATTAGCCATAGACATGTAGGTTTAATGCCTTGACTTCTAAAGATACTTCGTAGAAAGTCGAATAGGTGTTGAATCCAGTTCACCATGTTTAAATTTGAGTTAAAGTTGCAATTGCATGAAAGACTATATTATCCAACCGAATGATATCTATAAGTGTGTTTGAATCCCTCCTCTTCAATTTTAAGCACAAATTTTAGTCTAAAAAATGATCATAAACCTTAAGGGCTTTATTGAGTTTGATAGCTCGGGATAATAATTAATCGATGTATTAATTAGTTTGTATTTGTTATCTTTCTTATCTATTTTTTTAGTGTACTAGTTCTCTATAGATGTGACTTGTATTCTACACATTATTCAATAAGATGAACTCTCTCAATTATCTAAGAGATTATAACATAGAAATCTAAATGCAACCTGAGTCCAAATTCATGAACTAAAAGTGTAATTCTTCTATTAATTTATAAATACTTGTTTAGATTATGTTTACTTGATTTAAGGATATATTGTTATTTTATAATTTCCAGTGATAGAGATTAATTGTAAGTTTTATTAATGTCATTCAAACCTTATTGATGAAGAAAAAACCATTTCTCCAATAAGTTAATTACATAAGTTAATTACATATATAGAGAAAAAATTGGATTAATTACATTAAAGCACAATGATTTGGGCATGGTTTGAACTTGGTACTTATGGTTTTACTAGATTCAATACCATCTATAGATTTTGGGTTAATTATTATAATTGGGCACATATAATTAATATATTGTGTTTTTGTCTCCATAATTTGATTAAATTAAATTTTATTATTATCCATAAAAGTGTTCTTATTCATTTTGAAAAACCTACTATTTTTTATTTTAATTGTGAATCAATATCTATCTGAATCTATCCTAAAGATAAAATAAAATTTTACTATATTTATAATTATTTTCACCAACTTTGCTATATTTAAAAACATCAATCTTTTATATTTGTGTATAAAAACAAACCTTTTTTTTTTAATATACTGTTAGGAAATATCTTCCTTTACGTGCATGTGTGTGCTGTGCCCATATATTTAGACATTGACATCAAATTAAGAAGTTTGTTTGTTTTTTGTTTTTTTGTGTGTTTTTTTTTTTAAAGTGTGTTTATATATGTTTTTTTTCTCTCCTAGTAACTCAATATCTAATAACGTTATTTTCAACAAACTAAGGTTATTTTAAACGAACAATATTTTATAAAATGGAAGGTTCTTCAACACATAATATAGAATTATATTCAACTTATAATAATCTAAAAGCAACATACAAACAATAACTAATCTAAGATCACATGTTCTTAAAACAAAACAAAACAAATATCTCTTCATAATAAATATTAAACTTTACAAAATAGAATTTAAATGACAGTGTTATAGATAATAATAGATTAAAGTACAACTTTGGTTTTTGTAGTTTAGAATTATTTGTGAATTTTAGTCACTACAGGTCTAATTTTAGTTTCTATATTTTTAATAAATCTTAAATTTACTCTCTTAAAGTTAAATTTAGCTAAAGGAAAAAAATATTTTTATGCAAGAAAACATAATACGTGAATATGTTTTCAATATTTATAATAAAAATGCTAGTAAATAACTATTTTTTTTTAAAAAAAAACCAATGATAAACAAGTAGCATGGGTTAAATTTAAAATTTATCGAAAGTATAGAAACTCAAACTGAACCATATAAACCAAAATAGTATTTTAACCGAAATAATATGGAATTAAAGGTTAAAATATCATTTTGATCCATATACTTTGAAATTTGTTCAATTTTAATTTCTATATTTTCAATTGTCTAATTTTATTCTTGTTAAAAATTAATTTTAGTCTCCAGTGCTAATTTATTGTTAATTTTTAAAATTTTAAATCTACTAAAAATATATAGACTAAAATTATATTATTAAAATATATTAACTAAAATTAAGGAGAGACGAAAATGATAGATAAACCAAAATTAAACAACAGACAAACAAAATCCAAAGTGAGAAAAAAAAAATCTAAACAAAATTTTAGTGATGAGAGAGAGAATCGGTTGGGGAGAATAAAAAACTAAAAAAAAAAAAAAAAACAGATTGAGAATCCGCGGCGCGCGTGGAAAATAAGGCGCGTGAGAAATCTGAAGTTTCACGCATAACGAGTCAAAATGACTCGTGAAGGACCGTATCGTTAAGGCGGCAAAATGACGATGATTTGTCGCTTACATCTCTTCCGGACTCCACTCTTCTCATTTCAATCTAATTTTTTTCAAGCCCATTTCAAATCCGCCACCTAAAAGTTCACCGCTCTCTTCACTTCCTTTGCTCCTCACTTGTTTTTCCCTCCTCTTCTTCTTCGCCTTTCATCGCCCTTTCCCTTTCCCTTTCCCTTTCCCTTCGTTTTTCTTTCCACTTTCCCTTCTGGGTCTTTCCTATTTTCTCTCTCAGGCATTGCAATGTGATGGATTTCTGCCTCTCTTCTCCCAATTTTTGAGCTCTTTTGCTCTGGATGTGGATTTCTAGCTTTCGGGTGTTTCAGAAATTTACCTTTGGTACTTCCCTTTTGAGCTTTGCTAGATTTTTTCTCTTTTCCTTTCTGGGGAAAGTAAGTTTTTGTGGTTTTTTTGTTCTTGCTGCTCGTTTTCTGAGTTTTTGCATTTTTTTGGTTGTTGGGTGCTTATGTTGATTACTGAACTCTTGATGAATTTGTTGTGGTTGCTTATTTGTTCGCTGGGTCAGTGCTGGTTTGAGCTTTGGCTGCATGGAATTTCTTGATTGGTTTTGTGTCTTGCTCTGCCTGTTGGTGTGCCTGAGCTTCCCCTGGGATTGGTTTTGATGAGGATCGGAGTGATATATATATATATATATATATAGTTTTTTTTGGGTTTTTAATTTAGTTGCATATGCTCATTTCTGTGGTGTTTTGTGAAACTTGGTTGTTTTATTAGATAGGGAATTGCAATTCTCTCTCCTCTCTCTCTCTCTCTCTCTCTCTTTCATTTTTTTTTTATGTCTTGGCTTTCTATTACATTGCAAGTCTGAAACATGGATTTTGTTCCTTATCTACAGGCATAGCATTGGCTTGAAGGAAAGTTTTGTATTCACTACACGATGAATGCGGCGTCCAAGGAAACTATGATGACTTCCAATCAGGCTACAAAAATGTTTACTTATGAGTTTCCTGATGTATGCATGATTTACAATCCAGTAGAAAGTTATTTAGTTCATAATTGTATTGATGTCTCTAACTTGCAAAAAAATGCTATGCAACTTGGTGGAGTTTGAAGTTATGTTGGGTCCTTATGATTTTGTTGGTTATCTTTCCAGTTTTCTATTTACTTGATTATATTTCCTAGGGGTCATTATTGAAGGAGGTAACATGTTCACAATGATTTTCTGATTTGGAACTATTATGGAAAGTTATTTCCCCTTGTTCTCCTTTCCCTCTACGGATACTGCCAAGTTGCACCAATGTAGTTTAAGTTAAACTTTTGAATCATCACTTGGATTTAGCGTGTTCTTTTCCCTCTTGGCTTGTCATTAAGTTGGAGAAAGTGAGGTGCATCATGCATGATAAAATTATGGAGAAAAGATTATTAAGAAGCAATTTGTTTTAACTGACAAAGTGATCATGATTAGCTATCCTGTTTCAGTTGAACAGTATCATTTTGGTTCGGGACTCTCTTTCTATCTATCTATATAGCCATCTGATCATTTTCGGTTTGGCAGTATTATTGATTTAATGGTAATTGAAGGGGATTTCTCGATGTTGACATGAATTTGTTTTTCAATATCTTGTCTTTTTGTAATTTTCCTCCCCTGGAATTTGATGCTTCTGACTCCTGTTATTCTGTTGACAACCTCTTTTTTTCCCTCTAGGTTGACTCGGATTTATCTATTTTCCCTGTTCCAGAAGATGATGTCTTAGGGGTGGAACATTTCTTGGAACCTGACTTTAACAAATGCTTTTCTGGCAGTGTTCTAGATTTCAACACGTTCCACTCTCATAAGTGCTTAGGCATTGAACATTTTTCGTTTGCTGTTGATTTTGATCAGATAAAGATTGATAGTGGTAATTATCTCATTGATTTATTAGTACTTATCTTCTTCAGTTGGAGCCATTTTTTGATTCGTGTAGTGAATTGCTGTGTCTAGTCTTCAAATATTATATTGCCCATTGATTTTCATTCCAGCCAACACATGGGTCGAAGTTTCTGTTGATTGTTATGTTTTTGTTTCCCTGGAAGTGGTGCAGAATATGATTTGATTGGATTAGGATTCTGCCACAAGATTTAACCTTTTTCCCCCTCTCTTTTCCTTTTGTGAAATATTTTTCTGTTCCTTTTAGGTGGGCTTTAAAAGATTCTCTTGATGGAGAAGCATTGTGTCAATAACTGTTTTATTTGTGTGGGTTATTTGTTTCATATTAGTTTCATCACTGGCACTTTACTTCCATCTCTTCAAAAGGCTAGTGCTTACTTATGGAAAATCTAATACCATGGTCTTTTGTACTTGTCAACAAATCTGGATTCACTTACTGACATTTGCATTGATGGTGTGTTTTATCATTTTGTAGTGATAACATGCCCTTCATGGAAATTGATATGAATGTGTTGTTTCGGTAGGGGAATTTGGATTTGGATTCTTTTATCAATCGTTCACAATCTTTTCCTTTTAGCCTCCTAGGTTGACTGGCTCAAACCCATGGTAGCCACAAACCTGGGAGATTAGGAGATCAAAATCTTATGCTTGTCTTCACTAAATGTTGTAGGATCATATGGATATACAAAGTCCCTACCATCTACCAAATTTTTCAGAATAAACAATAAAATACCATACCCTTCTGTTTGTACTTCATGCTTACGTTTGTTTCAATAAACACAAACAGATCTTACTTTCACTTATTTTTGACTAATGAATTTCAATTTTGCTGCAGAATCACTGCATTCTAGCCTTACACTAGAAGGAGAGAGAACAAAGCAAGAGGTACAATCTTACTGTCAAGTATTTTAACACAGCCGTTTTTTCTTTTTTTTTTTTTTTTTTTCAATATTGTTTAGAAGAATTCCTCTATTCAATCTACATCTGAAATCTGTCTGTATTATCTCTATCACTTTGGCTCTTTGATGCAAGTGTCATTGTGTATTGGATAGTGTACTGCCTCCTTGCTGTCATTCACATATTGTAATTACCTTAATTTTTTTTTTCTCTTGAAGTTCAAGTTGTGTATTATTGATGTTCTTCAATACTTTTCAACTTCTCTGATTTTACAGGTTTAGGTGTCCAGCTGTAGTTTGAAATCTGGGTTATCTTATAGGATCAATTTTTCTTTGTTTCTCTTGTACGGACTTTTTACTTAATCTAATACAATATAACTTCTGGTAGTAACTGGTTTCTAGCTTTCTATATGAACACTAATTAGGTAGTGGGCATGCGTAACTTGGTACTTGCTGATTATACTTAGTTTAGGAATACTACGAAGATAAAGTTTAGAAATACTGTTAGGATATCAGGGCCAGAGGTATCAGAGGCATATTTGTTATTAGCTAACAAGTTTGTTAGAGCGATGGTTATATGGGTTTAACAACAATAAAGTTTTGGTCCTTGGAATTAGTTGTGGGGGAGTTCTAAAGTTCTTGCTTAACTAAACCTTTCAATTTTCATTGGTAATCTTGTCATACTTTCCAATCTCTCGATTTTGTTCTTTTATTAAATTGGTACTAAAGCAAGAAATGGATCCAGAATGAAGTTGTTAGAAATGTATGAAAATGAAGTATGAAAGAAATTGTAGGGCAATGATGGTGTCAATAAAAATGAAGCCATTTATGGTAATGAAATCTCGAACAAATGTTCCTGTAGATCAAAAAAATCAATAAAAGGCTTAAAATTAGCATTAGCGAGCTTCGATGAAAACAATGGAAGAAATGCATTATGCCAACACATTGGGAAATTGGAATAGATTAGAGAAGATTTAGAATATTCAAAGTCACAAGCAATTGATTGCAAATTTGCATGAGGCTTCTCCATGGATGAGAATGGAAGGGGATTGCCCAGAGATGGAATCAACAGAATATGTGGACTGAAGCCAAGAAATCCCGATCTATTTTTCAGGTGCATAGAGGAGAGCATGCTAGCTGAGAAGGGTGGAAAAAAGGAGAAAAAGCTGACCTTTTATTTTGGATTTTGACCTTGCCTACAATTTTTGAGTTTACTGGATTGATCAACCACATATTGAGGAAAAATGACTCTCAAGAATAGTAAGGCCTGAGTAAGAGTTGGAATAGAGGAATTCTATATGGATAAATGTAGGGATACCATTTGTGATGCTTGAAGCATATTAGTCATCCGGTAAGCTGTTTGTTAGAAAAGTGTTACGTACACAATTGTTGGGAAGGGTTTTAAAGGCAAGCAAATTTTGGAAGAAGTCTTGGGGGAGAACCAAATCTTTAGGATGCTCTTTGTAACTACTGCAATGTGTTTGGTGTGGCATTTGGTTTCAGTCACCTTTTATCACTTTCAAATCTCAAGATTCAGATTCCTATCAACTTATTATCCTAATTATAATTCACATAACTTGAGCAGCTTCCTTATTCTTTTATAGAAGGCATCTTTCTGTCATTGGGTTCATGGTTGATGATGGTAGTGTAATGGTTTTTTCTTACTGATGAAAAGTTGAAGTTTCAATAAAGGATGAAGCAGACTTAGCAGGTCTTATTTGAATAAATCCATGTGATTTTATTGTACTCTTAAGGATCTTTGAGTTTTTTCCTTGACTTGTGTGCTATTTTAGGAATGAATTCGTGAAATTACTTTATGTCAAACATTTTTCTACTGCAGAAACTTGTTTAGTCTTTAGATAATGATCTTCTTTGAGCTGATTTCAGTTATGTTCTTGAAGAAAACCGTCAACTTGAGACAAACAACTAAATGTTCTCAAGAACACAACACATCAGCACCCTTCTTTTTAATTTAAAAAATGTATGGGATATGGACATGTATTTAATGACTTTTTTGTGACCCTTCTTAATTTTAGACCCCGCAAAAACACACTTCTTTCATATGCCTAACTTTTGGGCCCTCTGAATCACAACACCTTTCTTGATGCACATCTCATCTTTTCTCTTAACTTTTTAACCAGTAGTGGAGATCAAGTGACAATAGAATGCTGCCAAGGGATGGTTAAAAAATATCATATAAAAACTTCTTTTCTATTAGAGATTAAGGTAGCTGCACAAGTTATGTGAATTACTGTTGCAGAATTCCCCTTTTCTCTCTGGCCATCAGTTTCTCAGATAAAAATGATTACTAAAAGATTTAACACATAACTCGCAATATCGTGCAACTATTCGATGAATGGCATAGTGGTAATGATTGTTGTATGTTCAACAAGTTGTTTGGTGTCAGACAAGTGATGGATTGTGTTCTAGTGACACATATGCATTCAATACATGTATCCAAAATAATGTTTCTACCGTTTATAGTGTTCTATTTGGACATGCTCAAACACATGGCTCAAACCAGAAAAAGATAACTAATTTAGATCAAGTGAGAAGCATCTGGCTTGCCTCGTTTTACACTTCATTGATAAAAGGTAGATACAAATGATTTGAAAAGAGTACAAGCATTCTCAAATTGGTGGAAGTTCTGCTCTAGGTAAAAGAAACATAAAAGAAGAGAATGAGGCATTCTCATCCTGTACTTGTAAATATATCTTTTTGTATGGACATTCAATTTGGAATCCTTTGTTGGGATTATGATTATAATTTGGTATGTATATTTGGTTATTGATATGCTTAGGCATCAAGTATGCCCATATATGTGCATGAGTATGTGCCAATGTGTGTCTTTTGCGCTACAACTACAGAGACAATTGAAGTTTTAATGTAATATCATTTTATTGTTGCTTGTTGTTTGTGTACCATTAGACTGTTAATCTAGTTGCATGTAGTTTTGCTATAATGTTCATTAGGCTTTGCATGATCTATTTGAATCAGAAACTATGACATATTATATGAGTTCATTAAAATACCCCTTGATTGCACACAACAACCTGTTCTGGATCATTGAAATTGGTATCTCCAACAAAGGGATTGCTTTTCTGCTTCACTAATTTCCTTATGATTTGACATCATTATGGTTAATTCATGTGGCCAGCCAATAGTTGATAATGCCATTTATGGAATCTATCTTTGATATCTACCTGATCATTTTCTTCTTTTTTTCCTTAAGAAGGTTTTGAATAGCTATTAGCTTGGAAGGCTTTTTAACACTATTGGAAATAATTCTATACTTCTAGGATCATGATGAAAAACTGCAAGCCGATGATGTTGTGTGTTCTGGGATTAACAAACTTCCGGGAACTGGTGAGTCCTTTGCTAAATTGTTTTGCAACTGATTTTTTTTTTGGAATTGTATATAGTGTTTTGATCCGCCCACTTTCCTCTTTCCCATTGTACAGTGAACAGTCGAACCACAGATGATATCTTCAATTTGGCTCCTGGTTCATCCAATGCTTCTTTTCTAGGCAATGTGGATTTTGGTAGCTACTCACAAGGCTTTTGTACAACAGATATTGGTGTTGATTTGTCTTTTGCTGGAGGTCTGATGCCAAAAGCTGTTTGTGACTGGATTTCATCTTTTCTAAGTTGACATGCTGCTTAAAAATAGTTTGACGGTTGCAGGGAATAATGTGGGTTTTGGTCAGAAGGAAGGCAAACTTATGATCTCATCTAGCACCGGGTCATCTGGCTGTTCAGGTAGCACTACTGCATACTTGGATGATGAGAATATGTCAGACGACAGGCCTATGAAAAGGAAGCGACTTTCAAGCTGTGACTCGAAGACAAATTTTGAACCCAACCTATCAAAAATCATTCCCTTTAATGAAGGAAATAGAGGAGATACACTTGTTACAGAAAAGAGATTGCGAAAGCCACCCAGGAGGTACAGTGAAGAGTCAGTTGAACAAAAATCAAGATCTAATAGCAAGAAAAGCGCTCCTAAAGCTTCCAAGGATAAGTATCTCCATTCTGAGTCTCACAAGCAGCAATGGCAGAAGAAAATTAAAGCAGCACCAATCGTTCATAAAGATAAATCATTCAATGGAGGTTGTATTCAGGTTCCGTTTGGTCTTCCAATAGAAGAAGGTCACTCGGCCAAAAAGAGAACATGCTGGGTAAGAACAGCGCCATTCCATGAAATTCATATGTTAACTATAAAGTATTTCTCTTATCAGTGTTCATAAGGCTTGCTAAATCTATACTTAGAAATATAGAGAGGAAGTATGCAGTTCTAAATTCAGCAGCTATTCATAATCTTGTTTGTATTATCTATTTAAGTTACTATCCATATCGTTCTAATCAGGAGCCGGAGGAGGTCAAGGACAATAGAATATTGTGCATAAAAGATAAATACGACATGGAGTCTTTCTCAGCCGAGTCCGAAGATGAGAACACTGAAGACGAGTGTGTCACTAAAGGTAACAATACTCAAAAAGGCAACAGTCGCCGGAAGCATCACATCTCATGGACTCTTTCTGAGGTTATGAAGTTGGTAGAAGGTGTTTCAGAGTATGGAGTTGGAAGGTGGACAGAAATAAAGAGGCTACAGTTTGCATCATCTTCACATAGAACATCTGTGGATCTCAAGGTAAAACAGATTACTGTTTGCTTTTCAACTAGTTTCTCTTTTAGATTGAGTACTAAAATTTTTTTCAGTTTTTAACTGCTGGTTTTTGCCATCATTAGTGGAATTTTTAACATCTTTTTCATCAATTTCAGGACAAATGGAGAAATCTATTGAAGGCAAGTGATACACAGTTGCAAAACAGAAGAAAGGTTGGATTATGTTCTTGTTCTACTTTAGTACAATATGGAGATTTGGTTCCCCCAGATATATTTTGCGTAGTGCTGAAATCTCTGATAATCTAGGATTTTCATGGTTTGCTTTCACTGAAGGCTTGTGTTTTGGCTGAAGATTTGAATAGCTAACACTTGATTCTATCTGAATAGCAGGTTGTCCTTGGTCGGAAGCAAGCATCGCAGCAAGTACCGGAGTCTGTTCTTTGTCGCGTTCGGGAATTGGCAGCCATTTATCCATATCCTAGGGAAAACAAATCCAAGGAATCATGCTCAGCCCCCTCAACTTCATCCTTCAAATCTACTGCCAATAACATGTTTGTATCTTTGCCCACAGTTATGTGAAGTTGAATAGAGCATCAGATTGGTTTTCATTTTCTTCTTTTTCTTCTCTCTTTTTTTTTTTTTCCCTTCCTTTTTAGTTTTTAGGAAGTTAGAAATGTGAAATCTTCCTTACCCCACTGACTGACTTGGCAAACACATGCCAAAACCTCCATTCTGCTTTGCTGTTGAACCCAATCCCGTTCTTTTTCATGTATTGTTCAAGCTCTCTCTCTCTCTCTCTATCTGTCTGTCTCTCTGTCTCTCTGTCTCTCTCTCTGCAAATCAAAGAGGAAAAAGAAAATTGGAGGCCATAGCCTAGTTTAGGGTTAATGAGATATGGTCTAGGTGTGGGAATGCATCTCTTTTTCTTTTCTTCTTTTTTCTTTTAATGTATTTGATTATCGTTTATTATTTTTATATTTTTGAAGTGTGTGCAATGTGCATTACTATATAGTAATCATAAACTAAAGAAAGAAAAAGAAAAACTATGGTCTATGTGTAGAAGCCTCGTGTTTGAATTGGTTCGAGTGGTAATCATAAACTAAAAGAAAAAAAAAAAAAAAAAAGAATACGTAGTAATCACAATCATAAGCCTCTTTTGAGCGCATTGAACTATTCATATGCTTGGGGACCTTCTCATGTCCTAACTATAATGGTGCCATTGTCACAGGGGCATAGGAACTCACCATGTAGCCTATTTTATGGGTAAACGTTAGGCCGAATGTGAGATAAATTGTTGAATGTGAGATAAAGTTCAATTTTATCTTTGAAATTTAAATTTTGTTCACTCTTCTTTTTTGGTTAAAATAAGATAGAAATTAGCATGACGTGTAATATTTAAAAACTGAAAAGACGAAAACAATCTTAATGTACACCTAACTTTACATATTAACAACTACACCATTTTTCATAATTTATTTTGGAACATTTTTTGAAAATTTAAGCATAAAAACAAAACTTTTTGAGGCTTTGGAAGAGTACTTTGTATAAGTTAACCCTTTTTAATTTTGTTAATCAATCTAAAAGACGTTAGAATTTCAATGGTGCTGATAGGAAATATTCTCGTTGACAAATGAGAAGTATTTTCCAAAAAGAAAGAGAATGTTACAAATATTGAAAGCTTATGTTTATTCACTTATTTATTTTTTGTATAGAGATTTGCATATCCGACCTAAATAAAAGAAGTATGTATTAGTTATTATTGGATTATGGTCATGCACACAAACGAAAGGTTCAAGTTTCGTTTTTTTTTTTTTTTTTTCTTAAAAGAAAATTTATTAAGTTAGAATGATTTTTTGGTGGGGAAAGGGGAATCAACACATATGGCAAGATAATGGATATGTACTCATTTTTAAATTCTCATATTTTCTTAAAAGTTAATGTTTTCTGCCCCAATTGAAGGGTAAAATAAATAAAAATATAAGAAATGAAGGGCATAAAAGAACATAAAATTCATCCTCCAAGCTCTTTTTTGGTTTAATCTAAAAGTGATTTTAAAAAGTACATCTTAAATATTAAAAAGAGCCACTTGTTACAATAGGGGAGTAAAAGTTGAAAAGGAGTAACTTTTAACTTTAGAAACTTGTGGGCCGACCCACATGTTCTTCATAAGACCCTTTTTAAAATCCACACATCCTCCTAAATTAATGGCTACTTCTCGCGTTTCTTGTACTCAAATTGTTTGTTTCCTTTCAATTTTTAACCATGTATGATGTATTTAGGTGGACGTGTATCAACCATTTTGATGCCAAAATTTGCCTACAGAAAAGAGTCTGACTTTCATGTGACAGTGACAGTAAAGTTATTTGGTAGAAGGAAGAAGATGATCCACTAAATAGGAAGATTTGCGCACATGTGCGGTGCTTACCTTACACGCTTTGATGCTTAAGTCAAAGACTGGATTAGTGGAGAAAACTCATAGTTTTTTAGAGCGGAGAATGGACTTACTTTTCCTAAAGCTATAACGATGTATTTCAAGGAGTTAAGGACCTAGGGTTATCTCCAATTAAGTTTTGGAGCTATATTAGAATAACCTTTAGTTCACTGGGTTGGTTTATGTGAGGAGCATGCCCCATTGGACATTTTTCTAAGTTTGGTTGAGGTCGAGTACTTTACTTTAGGCCCATTTTGGTCCTAGAATGATGTTTTGGGTTGAGGCATGAACAAGACGTGCTTCATTAGCTATTTTCTAGGTTCGACCTTGATTGATTTGGACATTTACACAAGCAAATCCTCTCCCTTAGGCTCATTTTAGTCCATGCACTACTATTTTTGGCCCGAAGCTTGTTAATTTCTTGGTTATGTTGATTTCCTCCGCATTTTATACCAATTAGACTCCTTGGTTCAAAATTACCCATAACACTTATAAATGTCACATTTGACAATGTTTTGTATTTCACTTACAAAAATGAAGATTTGTTCAATTATGGGGTTGACACCATCTAATTAATGTTATGGTTTCTAATATAATATGGGTCCTTAATCTCATGTACTTTATAGTTAAAGAGAGAGACTAGTCACTACAAAATTGAGTTGCAAAGTTGAGGACCATGTTAAAATTTAATTAATTAATTTTTTTAATAATAAACAGAGTGAGAAAATCTAACCTCTAACTTCGAGAGATTAATAGTAGTTACAAACACTATATCAGTTGAGTTGCTCATTTTGACAAACCTATTTATCTTTCTCTTCACAGGGTTATTTAATATTTTTATATCTAAATTTATACTACGGATCCAAGTATCTCAATTATCTTCTATTAATTTTGGTTTTGTTTCATAAGTACGTCCTTTGACTAAGATTAAAATATCAATAAATTAGTTAAGTAAACTTATACTAATCAATTCAATTAATAAATAAAGTCTTTCACATTCTTAAAAAAAAAAAAAAGTTATAGATCTACTTCTAAAGTTCCAATAATATTTACATAATATATTCCAAATATTCAAACTTGAGTATACAACTTAACTGGCTTAGATATATACTTTCTAGTTTAAAATATCTAAAATATTGGACATATATATATTTTTTTAAATCAAGAGTGAGAGATCAAACCATCCATTTTTGAGATACTCATTAGTTTTTGTGATCAACTAAACTATGTTTGGATTGAAAATTTTGAATTTAGATATTATTAGAGATGTAAGATGAATATTTTGATTCTTGTATACAATTTGTTAAATCTTGTTAAAGTATAAGGGTCGTTATTGGATGAAGTAGGGACGTCATAATTTTGTAACATCACAAACTTTTTATAATGTCCCACCCCTCCAACAAGTGACCCACAAATGAAGGGCATGCAAAGCAATTCAAAAGGAGGTCCCTACTTCAAGTTTGTCTTTTTTTTTTTTTTTCTTTTTTCTTTTTTTCCTTTCTTTATTTGGTTTCTTCAAACACATGAAGGGTCAAGTGATTGGGTTACACTGTTTATGTTATTTTTCCAATCAATTTTCTCTTTCAATCCATACCTTGAATTTCCTCTATGCCATTTTTTGGTGGTTACTTGCCCTTTGGCTATTCCCATTTTGAGTATCTACGCTAACCTACACTAACTGTTACCCATGTCCCATCACTTTCACTTACGTGTCACTCCCCGATTCGGCTTTCTCCATTTCCCCTCACGCTCCTCCACCCTCCATCTAATTTCCAAATCCATCTCAATTTTTTTTTTAATTTCTTTTTTTTTTTTTTTTTTTTTTTTTTTTTTTGGGAAATTTGCTGTTAAATCTCACTTTTTCTTTTGAATCAAGGAAAAAAAAATATTCTCCGTTTTCTATTTCTTTTTATTTATGGTATTTTTCTATGTTGACCCGAAGAAAGTGTGGTCTTTGCATTTGGTGTTTTGTGAGCCAGGATCGATGCTGCTCGTGCCTGTTGTGTTTTACTCACATTTAAAACGTTCGTATCAACGAAAACATTGATATTTTGATTTGGGTTATTTTTAAATACTGACAAAATAAACTAAAATATTTATAAATATAGTATTTATATGTGAAATCTGCAATGGATTGCAAACTGTTATCTGTGTCGTGATAGGTAATTTATCACGATCTATTGCCGATAGATTGTGGTNAATTGGTTCAAATTTAGTATATATACCTTCAATTGTCTAATTTTAGTCCATGTATTTTTAATAAATTTTGAATTTATTTTTTATTCTTTTTTAAAAAAATTGTTATCTATAACATTTTTATTATAAATTTTAAAAATATATTCACACATTGTATTTTTTTACATGAAAATTATTATTATTATTATTTAATCAATTTTGGTAAATGTTAACTTTGAGAGACTGTATTTAAGATTTATTGAAAGTACGGAGATTAATATTAGACAAGTGAAAACATAGAGACTAAAATTAAACAAACTTCAAAGTACAAGACCAAAAAATATTTTAACCAATAAAAGACACTTTAAGATGACTACATCATATTGGGCATCTAGATATGCTTGAAAAACTCGATCATTTTGGACTCATTTTAAAAACGGTGAGAAACTCGTCGTACATCTACTCTTGAAAGTCACTATTAATCACGTCTAAAGTAGCACGAAAGAAATTTTACGAGAAAGAAAAATGATTAAAAAAAAAAAAAAAGAGCTCTTGCATGATTTATTTAACATAAGGAATATGATTGTATATGAGAGTAATTCTCTTTGAAAATTAGAATGCTCTCATGAAAGTTGCATTTGTGTTACTAAGAAGGGTATTTCTCAATTTTGCTATATTATATTTCTCATACATTCAAATCTACGCTATATAAAAACTACTATAAACTATTATAAACGTTGTATAATGGTCACATTTAAAAATTAAGTTTTACTTTGTCCATGAAAATTTGAGTTTAAGTGACTTTGATTCATGAAGTTCTAAACTCAATATTTCCCTTTTATATTTATTTTAATGTTTGTCTTTATTATAGAAAGGTACACCCCAAAAAAGTTATTGAACTTTTTTCTTTAATTATTTTTTGAAGTTGTTTTTTTTCTCCATCTTCTTAGTTTAATTATTATTTTTTAAAAGTTGACAGGGTATCATATCAATCTACCAATTTTATATTGGGTAATTACATTAGATATCACTTTTAGAGATGATAATTAAGTGTACATCAATATTTTAAAAAAGTTGCAAGTATAGCAAAATTTATCAATGATAGACTCTTGATATACTTCTATCAATGGTACGGTCTGTCGCTCATAGACTCAGCTATTAACATGGTCTATTACAGATAGACTTTGAAAACAAAATCTAAATTTTGCTATATTTATATTTTTTTTTCCATTATGTTATATCTGCAAATATTTTAAACCTAATTGCAATATTTGCAACTGTCTATTTTATATTTTGTACTTTTTACGGAACTAAAAAATTATTCCACAAATGAAACAATAAACCCAAACATTTTCATTAAAACTAAAAAAAAATACAGTAAACGATCCTCAAATATATTGCAAAATTATTGTAAACATGAACATAGCTAAGTTGATTGTCAATTTTAATTTTTTTTTAACTTATTTTTTCCTTTTTTAAGTTATACTTGGTCTCGTTCGATAATCATTTGATTTTTTATTTTAAAAATTTAAGCCTATTAACATATTTTCCACCTCTAAATTTTTTTCTTTGTTATCAATTTTTATCATCATTTTCAAAAATTAATTCAAATTTTGAAAATTAAAAAAAAAAAAATTTTTAATTTTCTTGTAAATTCTATAATTTGACTAGGAATTCAATTCCTTTTACTCAAGAAATAGGCAAACTATTTTAAATAATTGAGAATACATTTTTTAATTTTTAAAAGTCAAATAGTTATTAAATGGATCTCAATTTTTTAATTTTGACAAGCTAGAGAAAAAAAATCTTTCTTACTTTGTTTAAGTAGTATCAATCAAATTTTTTAAAAAGATTTTCAAACTATTCATATGATAATTTTTTTTTTTGACTTCGTTCATATATCCCTCCACTAGACTTCACACTCTTTCTTTTTAAATCATAGTAAGTTTGAGGCTCCATGTAATATTTTTGTAATTTTTAAAATAATTGCAGGTAGTTATACTTCTAGAAGAATTAGTAGTGAATAGAAGTAAAATAGTGTTTGGTAAATTTTAATGTTAAGTTAGAAAAAATTAGTTACAATATTTAGTAAATTAATACTAAATTAGTGTAGCTTGATTATGAGCCAAAGTAGCTTAGTATTTCAACTTTTATCATATTAGTAATTAATTTAAGGTTTATTTAAAATTGTATACAATTTGAATTTAAATTAATTTTATTTAGTCTAGATTATTGGATAAAAATTTAAGAAAAATAATTGTTATAAAAAATTGAATCAATTAAATTAGAAAAATTATACAAATATAGAAAAAGTTTACTGTCTATCGAGCTCTATCGGAGATAGACAATAAAATTTTTTATATTTATAAATAATTTAACCTATTAAATTATTATTATAATATATTTATTTAAATGGTTAAGAAGATAGCTTATTTTCAAAAAAGTTAAATCTAAAAAGTTATATTTAAAAGCTTTTATACATTAGTTAAAATTTAAAAGTGGTTTTGACAAATTAATAAATAAGTTGTTTTAAGCACGTGGTCAGAATCTCAACTCTATCTCAATTAAATATAACACTAAGAGAAGAAGAAGAAAAAAAAAAAAAATTTAATTAAGGGTATTTTGGTCCAAGGGTAGAAAAGGAAAAAGGAAAACAAAAGTGGTGGCAATTAGGCAATAAAAGCGAAAAGATAGGGGTAAATAGAAAGTAATAGGGACGTGCATAAATAAGGGTGAGAGAGAGAAAGAGAGGTAGGAGTTAATATAGGGTGTGGATGTAGGTCGAGTTCTGTAGTGACGTGATGTCATTACGTCATCTTCCCAGGGCTTTCGTCATCCTTGATTGTTCTTTTTGCTCTTTGCTTTCCATTTTCATCATTACTAATTTTAATTAATTTTCATTTACATCTCCCTTTCTAATTTGGTGTACATAAACTTACTATCACATTTTACATTACTACAAATAAATATTTTTTATTAAAATTAAATTAAAATACTACATCAACTTTAATTTTGATCTCATAATCTTTACTTAAAATATCATTTTAATTTCTTTGTTTATTTAATTTTATCAATGTGATGGTTATTTAATTTTTGTTGAGGTGCTTTTAAATGTTTAATTTTAGATATTGTATTTTTTTATTCGTTTACTGTTGATTTTAATTATTTATTTATTAATATTTTCACTATAAATTTTAAAAATATATTTTCATATTCGAATTAATTGCATGAAAATCGTTATTACCATTTAGTCAATTTTGATAAATGTTATTTTTGAATGATTAAATTTAATATTTTTTGAAAGTGCGGAAACTAAAACTCCACTTATGAAAGTACGTAGAGTAAAATTAAACAAACTTCAAAACATATAGACTAAAATAATATTTTAACTCTTTTGTTATCTATTAGTATTTTTACTATAAGTTTTAGAAATTTATTCATATATTGTATATATTTGCATGAAAATTATTGTTATTGTTAAACTAATTTTGATAAAAATTAATTTTTAAGAACTAAAATTATCTTGGGATGAAAATTTAAAATACCATTTTGGTCTCCGTACTTTGGAATTTGTTCAATTTTAGTACATGTACTTTCAAATGACCAATTTTAGTATTTGTACTTTTAGTAAATATTAAATTTAGTCCCTCAAAGCCAATTTTTATCGAAATTGATTAAATAATCACAATAACTACCATTCAAAGAAATACAATATGAATATGTTTTCAAAATTTATAGTGAAAATTATATAAAAAATAATAAAAAAATCTACATTAAACTAATAGTATGGATTAAATTTAAGATTTATTGGACTATAGAGATTAAAATTGAACAAATGCTAAAGTACAAGGACTAATTTGATATTTTAATCAAAATATTATTATTTAACTAATTTCAATAAAAGAAAATAATTTTGAGAACTAAAATTAAGGTTTATTAAAAGTAATAAAACAACATTCTTTTTAATATTTGTTAGGAAGATATCTTCTTGTTTTCTATTTATGTCAGTTGTTACCCATATATATTGAAAAAACTATAGAGTTTCAATTTTCTTTTAAAGAAAAGGATTAGAAAGTGACAGAAACGTATAATGTAGTTTATTTATTTTAAAGAAAATAATATATAAATATAACCTTCTGTTCTTCAACCATTTTCTTTTGGCAATATGTAATTGTCTCAATTCCTTAAATCATAATTCTTTTCAAATATAATATCAAGATATGACTCAAGCAACAACCTGAGCCCAAGTTTTTTTTTTTTTTTTTTAATTATTATAATATTATTTCCACAGCATAGTAGGGTAAATTTTTTTAAATTTTTATTTTACACTGCTCTTTCAATTTATAACATATGATTTAACTAATTGAATTATACGTAAGTTAACTTAAACAAAGTTAGTTCAAACATTCGTATTAAATACTATTATTAGTTTCATAGGTTTATTAGTTCAATTGAACCGTATCTCACGGATATCTCCAATAGTTACATAAATAAAATATAAATTGATTTAACAAAATTTTTGAGATAAAACCACACTTGTTTAAACTTCAAATCCTATCACTAGTTCGCTACTCACATACACAATACAATATAAACTATATCAAATGATAATAGCATGCAAAATTAATTGTTACCATATTTGACAAATAAGCTAGAGTGCACAAGGAGGCTTCGATTGAATGGTAAAGGGAAATAATTTTCTTTCTTTTAATCTTTTGAACTTTTAAGAGAAAAATGCCTACTTGCCTCAAAATTCTTACCTCATCAAGTTTGATATTAGAAGTATTTCACATTAAAATTTTAGTTAAAAAGGGTTCAAAATCAATTCATAAACCACCCCAAGACTAATTAAAAGCTCCAAAAAAAAAAAAAAAAAAAAACTTACCTCACTAAAGAGCTACACACGACCAATCTTAAGGAAAAAATCAACTAATTAAATTAGACAAAAAGTTACATTTTCAGCCGGGAAGTTTTGAATAATATGTGCATTTGGTCCTTAAGTTTTAAACGGTATCATTTTAGTTCATGAATTTTTAAAAATAGGTTTAAAAGGTCTCTCAAATAATTTATTATTATTATTTTAAATAATTATATGACATTTTAAATTAGAATAATAAAATTTTAAAACCATCTCCGGTCTCAAACTATTTTTTTCTAATTTTAGAAAACCACAGAAAAAATACTTGAAAAGGCCTTTTAAATCTATTTTAAAAAATTTAAGAGCTGAAAATGTATATTTTGAAAACTTAGAGACCAAATGGACATATTCTTATAAATTTGGAGGCTAAAAAAGTACATTTTTAAAATTTAGGGACCAAACTTAACACATATATTATTCAAAACTTTGGGACTAAAAAGGTAATTTTCCCTCAAATTAATTAAACCAACATGATATGACTCAGCTATTAAACTAAACTAACTACAATTAGTGATTATTCATTCAAGGTTAAAAAACACTTTTGGTCTCTATACTTTCATGAAAATAACACTTTGGTCCCTAAACTTTAGTTTGTAACAATTTAGTCTCTATATTTCTAATTTTGTAACAATTTAGTCCCTGAATTTTAGTATGTAACAATTTAGTCATTGTACTTTTAAATTTATAACAATTTAGCCCCTAATGTAGAAACAATCATCAAAACTAGATGTTAAGTTTTATTATTTTATGATGTAGATTATGTATTTTGTAAAAATATTGAGTCTCTAATTATTTTATCGGTTTATTTACCTAAGAAATTTTATTAAATTTTAACACTAATTTCTGAAATAGGAACTAAATTGTTACTAACTTTAAAGTATAAGGACTAAATTGTTACATAGTAAAGTCCAGTGACTAAACTGTTACAAAATTGAAAATACAAAAACTAAATTGTTACAAATCAAAGTTTAGAAACTAAATCGTTATTTGTATGGAAGTTTAGATTTTTTTTTTCTTTTTCTTTTTTTTTTTTTTTTGGGTGGGTCAGATTGGTATCTCAATAAAAGAAGTTATTGCACCCAAAAAAAGAAAGAGAAGTTTGTGTGAATGTGGTAGACTCTAAATTGAATAATTTTAGGTGGAGTGGAGAAGAGGACATTTGGAGGGGTTGAGGGGTTTGTCAAGTAGGTAGCTGCCTTGCATTTATATCAACAAAAATCAGACAACCAAATCCCATTTAGATTGGCCTTTTTTATTTATTATTCAATTTCCCAATTTTATTCTAACTTCTTCTCTCTCCCTCTAGAGTGTGACATTGTTTTTTCTTTATCACATTTCCATGTTTCCACCATCCCCCTATATCCCTCTCTCTTTCTACCCCATTCACTTTCTTCTTCTCCTCTTCTATACTTTTCATTCATTTTCAAAAACATCTAGGTTTCATTAAGTTTCATATTTCATATTCAAATTCCAAGGAATCTAATTGAATTAGTTTGGTTTTTGCTTAAAATTTAGATAATGTCTCAACTTTCTACTAACATAAGATTTATGATTAATAGATAGTGAAAGTTGAACTCACGATTAAATTTATTTTTATTTGATATGTTTTCACTTTTTTCACTTTTTTTTTCTTAGTTTCAATCAATAATTATGAAGTTAAGTTATTAACTTACAAAATAGGAGGTATAATTTAAATAAAAATAAAGTAACGAATTATTAGGTGTAATTTTTTTTCCAACTACTTTAGGACTCATGATCAAATTTCAGACATTTTGCTTTCGTGCATGATATATTTTTTATTTGAATGTCTTTAATTTGTTATCTATCACTTCAAACAACAAAATACTAGAGCTTCGCTAAGTTGTATTCATATTTGGTCATATTTACGTTCTTTACAATTTTGAATTTAGGGTTTAGAAAAGTGTGTTATATAAACTCTCTAACCCTAGAAGCACATCTGATTTGTAATCTGAATTATTCTCTCCAATAATAAATTTTCCTCTACTTGACTTGTGGACATAACTAACACAGTGTAAGAAAATCAAACAAATTCCTATGTCGATTCTTTATTGTTTATGCTTTTCTGTTTATCTTTATTCGTTGATTTTTCATATCAGTGTTCTTAAACCAAAGCTATTTTAAGAATGGATAATAGTTTGCATCTGTATTAATCGCTAAATTTCCTTTTAAAATTATATGTAGTCTTTTAAGGTTAATTAAATTACAAAATGTGACAGTTGTTGGTTTTCGAGGTACTAATATGATATACTCATTGGATTATAGTGGGTAGAGCGAAATAGTTTATAAAATAGTTCTAAAATTTGTTTCACTTAGTATTTAAAAAAGTATTTTTGAGCGGAAAAAGAAAAGGAAAATATTAGCTAAGGTTTATTTAACAAAATTCTATTGAATGACGTAAACGAGCAATTAAATGTTTGAAGACATAATGTTTTTTTAAGGAAAAATTACACACCTTAAGACAACCATACAAATTTAGAGCTAAGATTTAATTTTAACATTAAAAAAGAAAAATAAAAATTTGGACGGTAAAAAGTTAAACCCTCAATGTAAATAAATAAATAAAACATGTCAATCTAAATTAAACTCAATTAGCCTTTTTTTTCTTTAAGTACAAATTAATGTGTTTCCACTCCGTCTACCTTCACTAAATATAATAAAACTTGGTATAATTATAATAAAATATGATTAATGGATCAACTGTAATGAATCTAAATCACAAATATAATAGGATTATTTTTTATCTTGTTTACTTAGAATTATAAATACATTTATTGTTATAGTCACCATTATCTTTATCTCTTATGGTTAAATGGTAACGGTAATAATAAATGTGTCAAAATTCATAATTTTTTTTTTTATTATTTCTTTGGAACAATAACAATAATGGTGACAGTAACGATATGACGTAATTTCCAAATACAATTGGATTGAGTACTCTTCAGTCATCAATCAGTTTTTGTTTTTTTATTACAAACTTTGAAGCGAGTCCCATCTATCGGTACAAATGCATAGGACAAATAAACAATACCAAATACCATTGATTCATAACATTTTTCTATGTAAATGTGGCCTCAATTCAAATTTTCGCCCTCGTGCTGTTTCTTTTGACCATAAAAATGTAAATAAAATAAAATAAAGGACAATAATTGTATTTAATTAGAAAGTTGGGGCGATTTTAAAATTTGTGGTCAACGAGGAATTAAAGAAAATTTTGAGAAGCAAACTTCCATTTTGTCGTTGATGAGGAACCGCATTTGCAGGTGCTACGCGAATGTGGGGGACGATTAAATCTGCCATCAGATGCTCGCCACGTGTCCCTTGTGGTTTACCCCAATAATATTATGAATAATAATAATAATAATAATAAATTTTCACTCTTTGTTTTTTCCCCTTTTTGGTGGGCGTCTGGTGGAAGAAGAATCCCAAGACCACGTGGGTCACCCAGGTAGGACAGACAGAACTGTGACAGCCCCAAAATTACATAGCGCCTCCCGACTCTGATTGGACTGTCACCCAGTATGGTTCAAATGTCTATGCCCGTTATTTTTTCACGCTTCTCACCAGCCCTCTGATCTAAATCTGGCGGTCTGTGATTAACGCTGTTGTGGGACCAGCTTCTCCTTTTCTTTTTCTTTTATTTTTTATTTTTTATTTTTATCCAATTGGCAATTTTTGTGGGCTGATTTTATGTACACTTCGTCCTTGACCCTTGGATTGACCCTCGACTACTTCTGTACTTTCTTCAACTATTACAAATTGGTTTCAAATGGAAGAGAGAAAATAAAGTTATTTTCATCTCAATAAAGACATTTTTGTGATTTTTGTATTTTCATTGCATTTATATACTTTTCAAATCTCACCATTTGCATTAGTTTCTGTCAGTAAAATTCCAACATATATGCTATACATTTCCAAAAGCACGCAAGAAAATACTAAAAATGGGTCGTCGACCTAGTTTTTTAAATTTAAGTTTTACAATATTTTGTTTGAAGTGAAATTACATAATCAATCCATTGTATGTGGACTCTATTATTCGATTCTCGCTCTTGTTGCTCTTTGCCCTTGAGTGTAACATATCCACACTAGTTTGTACTTGATTTATCTCCAAACCACACATTGTTCTAGGAAAGATTCCCTAATAGTTTAATACCATGATCATGACTTAGGATTCAAATAAGGAGTGAGAAAGCATCTAGCTAACACCAATAGTTTTTCTCATTTTCTTAAATCTCTTGCAACTCAAAAATATGTAACTCCTATATAACTTTAGAACTAAAATACCAAATTTATGTAGAATCATCACAAGAAAGAAGATAGAAACGGATTTACTTTTAAGATCAATACAAACCCAAGATCTAAATCACTTCACACAAGATAGCTCAAGGATTCTTTGATGACATCGTTACAAACAAGATTCATAAACTAAGGGTCCCATTTGGTAACAGTTTGGTTGTTGATTTTTGAAAACAAGTCTTTTCCCTCTCAATTTCTTATAGTGGTTATCATATTTATCAAATAAAAGAGGTGAACTTTTAGAAACAAGTTTTTAAAAACTATTTCTTTTATTTTAAAAAATGATTGTTTTCAAATATAGTAAAATGAGTCATACTATTTACAAGTATGAGAAAAATTTTATTATCCATCAACGATAGACTATGAGCGATAGAAGTCTATCGTTAATAAATGGTAAAAAAAAATTTATATTTGTAAATAGTTTGGTATTTTTTCTATTTATAATAATTTTCCTTTTAGAATTTTACTTTTTTTTTTTTATATAAAAAAACATTGATAAAAAGTAGTTTGACAATGCAAATTTTTTTGAGGTGAATAGATTGTTTATAGCCTTAATTAATTTTCAAAAATTAAAAAGTAAAGGCCTAGTTACCAACTAAGACTTAAATTATTATTTTATTTAAAATATTACTTTGATATTTACAGTTTAATTTAGTTGATATATCTATTTTAATGTCAATATTGTTTTAAAAAATAACCATTTTTGTCCCTATTTACAAAATTTTAACAAAAAAGTAAGAAAAAGAGGGGTTTAAAGGGTGATGTTGGTGTATGGGAAATAGGTAATAGAGAGGTGTTTGGAAGCAAAAGATCTGACGGTCCAAATTGAACTAAAACACTCTCTTTATTTGCTTTAGGTTTTCACTGATGCCAAACAGTACGAGGGGGGGGTTTGCAGGTGACGTAATCTCCAGTTCCCTTTTTTATTTATTTATTTTTATAGTTTAATTACACTTCCTCCAAGGCTTCATGTAGGAATAGGATCCCCCTGAGATTATTATCCAATCACTATCACAATCACAATCACTATCACTATCACCATTCACTATCGCACATTTCTCTTTCATCGAACAATATTATTATATAATAGTAATAATTATTATTATTTAAGTTTAATAAGTTCAATGTTGATCTATATTGTGAGTAATTAAACTTGGATCTTATTACTCTTTTCATAAATTTGTAACAACAATGGTTAATTAATGTTATGGGTGCAAAATTTGTGGCTAAGTAGTCAGAGGTTGTCTGGAAGCTGGAATATAATAGGATTATCGAAAATCAGAGGAGTATTAGAACACGTGAAGACTCGAGGAAGAAACGAAAATGAGACTATGAAGCGTGAAAACGGTGAGAAATAGGATTGAGTTGAAAACTGCCAGAACGGAATAACTCTTATATTACAAATTGAGCCCAAAACGCTCAATCCAACCATTAATTTTGGATTACATTACATTACATTACAATCTTATCCCATTACGGTCCCTCAAATAGTAGTTAATCCAGAACTTCAAGTTAGGGGGCACAAATGTATATACAAAGTTAAAAATTTAGCCCATAAACTTCTAGATTTTTTGTTTATATATAGTTTCTAAACTTTAAAAAATGTTTAATAGGTCCTTAAAGTCTTGATCTTTGTGTTTAATGGATTTCTAAAATATTAATTATGTATTCAATAGGCCTCTTATATATATGAAAATGTTAAAATTAGACATTAGATTTAAATTTATGTTTAATAGGTACGACTAGACATATTTTAAAAACTAATTTATTAGTTAACTACAAAATTATGAAATCTTGAAACAAACAACCACAACAATAAAATAGGAAGACTAGTGAAAGCATAAAGCATAACCACATCTTTGCCATGTTGCTCCGGATTAATTATTTGATTTCCAACCGAAAGAGTTTGGGACTTCCTTGAGTGGTCTTTGCTTAGGAACAAAGACTTACAATTAGACATCAAACTATTTCAACTTTAGAGACTAAACTTGTATTTTAACGTTCATGTAAATGTAAACAAAAGTGAGCTTGTCACAACTTGAACCCTCACGTTGAGGGTTAGGTGGGCACATAACTTTACTGTTTCAGGACAAAGTCCAATTAATGCATCTTACATCAAATGAAAAAATATATATTAACGCTAGTTACAAAATTTTAATATTTAATAAAAATCAATACACAAATATGTATAATGTTACAATTTGAGAGGGGCACGCGCCCCTTTGGCCCTTACATAGATACGCCTTGGTGGTAGTTCCAAGATTGTTTAATTTGGTTGAGTTTGGAAGCCAACCCCCAGGGGAGTGTTTGTGGAGGAGTTGAATTATGAAATATGGGGAGAGTTGTGAACTTTTAGGGCTTACAATGTAAATGGTTAACAAGTGTCTTTTTTTTTTTTTTTTTT
>QLSR01000052.1:987187-1007974 GCA_031780015.1 Citrullus colocynthis
AATTTTTTTTTTTTTTTTTTTTTTTTTTTTTTTTTTTTTTTTTTAATGTAGTGAGACCCACAAACAAATAATAGAGTTCACAATTCCATACTATACAACTTTTTAGCCCAAACACCCTCTAATGGGGCATTTTGGGCAAAAGGTAAAGTTATGAAGTGCAGGGAGTTGTTATCTCTACGATCTTTAGCTTTGAAAATCCCTTTCCCTAGGCTCTTATGTCTTCTCCAAAACTCTACGAATTACTATTATGTTCGTAGGTACAGGGGTTACTTGAGATCATATGAGGCCTTAGGCAAAACTTTGATAGAGATGTCTCCATATAGAAAATATTATCTAAAATTTATTTTTCTTACTTTTTGAGGTTCAATCGATTTTTCTACTCTTCTTTTCTTCTTGAGCTTTTCATATTTTCTAGTAGACACATTGATATTCTAAGTATGCAAATATAAACAAATCTTAGATGTTAAGGTATTGAACAATCAATAATGTGAAATACCTTTTTTCTGAAAAAGGTAAAAAAATTTGAACGAAAAAGCATTTAACTTTGAAGTTTCTAGATTGAGTTGAGGACATGATTTATACTCTCGGAATGTCAATCAAACCTTGAATCGTGAGGCCGCAACGAATATTGATGAAAATCTTAGAGTTGAGAGAGATTTAGAGAGAGGGAGAGAATTCAACTTAATATATTTATGAGGGGACTAGAAGGGTTTTAGTTTTAAATAAATATATAAAAAATATGAAAAGTCTTGTTCAACTCTCCCAATGTAAACTTATGAGAATTTTGAGAGAGTAATATTAATGGTTGAAATTTTTTAAAAAATTTGAAAAGAATTATGAATAAAAAGATAAAAGGTTAATAAATTTAAAATGTGAGCCAATTGTGATTTGATAGGTGTATGAGCCCATTCATTATGGTTTATTTTATTTTTTTATTTTTAATTTTAGTAGTTTGTATTTTCAAAATTATAAGAAAAATTATATGAAAAGTAATAAGTATATTATTTTATATTTTAAAATTAATATTAAAAATTAAATTAAATAGATACTGATAATATAATACACATATACATGCAGAATCTGAGGTGTTTCTAAAATGAGGGCCCTTGGCGATCGGCTTATTCCTCTATAGCTTAAGTTGGGCCTTGTGTAGGTAATATTTCTTAAAAAAAATCCATCCCATTCGACATACACAATGCGAATATACAGAGAAAGTCGTAGCGATATTTGAGGATATTGAAAGTAGTGTCTAAATGGCACAAAGAAGACATGTGACGATAAAATATATAAGCTATGATGTCAATATGAAATTGCAAGTTTTTTTTTTTTTTTTAATTATATAAAAGAACCCAACACAAAGAAAGGACCATCCTCGTTCAAAGTAGATGATAACGACTCTAGAAAGTTTGCAGCCCAAAACATCTCTCTGTCTTCCACAAAAGAAGACCAACTCAACTCAACAAACACTCCCTAACTCGACCGCAACTCGAACAAGCCTATGCACAACCAAATTTCTTGCACGATTACAAATAGAGAAATTAACATGCTCAAAACTTTGAGCCAAAACAAGAACATTATCAATAACAAAACTGAACATACTAGCTTGAAAATCTATTTGCGAAGACTAACAACAATATCAAGAACCTTCATTGCAAATAGTGTCTCGATAGTATAATAAGCATTACAAAATTGGGCGTGTATGAGTATGAAATTTTGTACCAAGCAATACTTCGCCATGCAACAATATCCTGGCTAGAGTGCGTTATTGCCTAAGCAAATTGGATTTAATTACGTATTTATTATTTTTTTTTTCCTTCTATTTTCTGGATTCCGTATATCCTCGATTGATTGCTTGCTCAATAGATTCTTTATTTTTTCTATCAAAGCTCTTATAAAATTAACAAATATGTGTGTGAAATTTACCAATTACCTTTGTCTGCAGCCAATAATATTTAAGAAATAACTTTTAACTCAATTAGAGAATTGATTTTAAATTATTTATGTCATTTGAAACAACAAGAGATTTAAAATTAATGTATTTGAATGATACTTGAAATAGAAAAGAAAAACAATGTTAAGCAAGTTTACCAATATAGCAAAATCCAACTATTTAGTTAGTTTTATTTTATATTTATTTTCTCTATTACTTCAAATTTAAAGAAATTATCTTTCTCGCAATAACAAACAACAAAATTTATTTAAGATCGGTTATGATTTAAACCCTTCAAAATTCAAGAGGTCACAAATTATCAAAACTATAATAAATTAACTCTAGAAATGTCGAAAATGTGCACTGCACAATTTAGGTAACAATCTAATCCCTATATTATAAATTTTGTTATATTATATTCCTAAAAAAAGTTGTAATTATTTAGCATATGGTATGAAAAATATTGTTAAAATCTAATGATCAATATAAGAAAATTTGATTTAAAATTAACATGTCCCAAAAAAGAAAAAGAGCTCTGTACAATTTGTGGGTATAAGTTTCTCAAGAAAGAAAAAGAATAATCCCAAACTTCACATCGAAGTGGCATTTTAGTAAATTCCCATACAAAGCAGTGGCATTTATTTCAACCGGCAGGCGACTATGTTTTTAAGGACCGGCGCGCGTATGCGTATACTCATCGTCACATATTTATAAATATAATATATTTTATTTTTGCCGTTACATTTAACGGCCGATTCCACACTTTTTCAAACGCCTCTTGAAAAACCGTTACCCGCGCTCATATCGTTAAATCCTTGACGGCGTGATTTTTCTCTTTCGCAATCATTGTTCTTCAAAGCCTCCCTCCCACTAGTCCCTATTTGTCCCCTAATTCTCCCGCCGGTACAACTCGCCGGACCGCCGCTGCTACCTTTGCTGTCAGATCGCTACTCCTGCTCTCTTCAACGAACTTTTACAACTCTCTTTTCTTCGCCGCTGTTTTTACTAACCAGCAACAACAACAAGAATATCAACTACAAGTAGAAGAAGAAGACGACGCGAAGAAGATCTGCTTTCCGTTAGGTTTTCTTTTTTGTTTTTCGTTTAGTGTATTGACGAAATGATTTATGGTTAGGCTTTTGTTGTTCTTGTTCTCTCTGTGGTGAAACGAAGAAATAGTTGCGATTTGTTTTTCTGTTTTCCGTCTGAATTGTTGAAGCGAAGATGAGCATCTTTTTTTCTTTTTTTTTTCGATTTTATTTTATTTTTTACTTGAAGTATATTCGGCTTGTTGACGGATATACGATTTTTATGCTGTCTGTGTATGAGCTTCCGCCACTGGCTCGGCACGTGAAGGAGGCATTTCTCGTCCTGCATGTTCGTTTTAGAGATTTTAGGGTTTCAGAGAAGACTTGGAGAAGAAGGTTGAGTGCGGATGGAGCATGCTAGAAACTTAGGTTGAAGATATAGTTGTACGTGACTATTATTATTTTAATTAAATGAGAAAAAATTAGAGTGAGTTTTTTTTTTTTTTTTTTTTCATAGGTGAAGGTTTTACCGACAGTGTGGAATTTCGCACTGTTCATCTTGTGTTATGGATAATTATTGGCTAGTTATCACCGGCTTTAGAGGTAGACTGGTAGATTTACCAGACTAAGAGAGAGAAACATAGAGATATGAGAGCTATCGTATTGAATTCAGATTTGAGATCAGTTTTACGTACGCTTCTCTCTCTCTTCTCTCTCTCTAATTTGAGCTCTAGTCTTTCTGAAATTTGATTTAGTTTTCCCATGGGTTTCTTGCTTTCATTCAGCTGTACTATTCATGTTGTGTTTTGAACCTTTTTTTTCTCTCTTGATTTTGAAGTTCTAAGGTTATTTGATAGCGATGATATATGGGTATGTATTAATTATTGCATTTCGATGCCTTGCAGGTCCAAACGTCAGCTTCAACTTGCTCCCGGCTTTGATGGTAAACACGATATTGCTTTTTATGGTTTATCGCAATATGGTATATTAACATTGGGAAATTTGGGGGACGGAAGCAATTTTATATGGTGTTATTGGAAGTGAGGGTATTTAAAAAATTAGGTGGATGGAACATAGCTATGGTTTTGAACAGCATGTTGCTCAACAAAGTCGGCGCGATAAGTTAAGAGTTCCGCAGAATTATTTGCGAGTGGGGGAGTTATCAAGGAACTCTGATGAACAATTGAATTTTCACAACTCCGAGCATTTGGGGCTTGATCTGGATCTTGTTAGAATTCAAAGTTATAACAAGGATGCGATTTTGACTCATGATCACTTGTCTTCGTTACCCTCAGAAATGATCAATTTCTCGAGAGATTCCAATGTTTTATCGCACCAAAGGGACATGATGTTGCGTCAAGAATTGGAAGACCCAGCTCAATGCAGTAGACAAATTGTGACAGATGCCTCTGGTGGAATTGTAAATAATGGTGTTGATTATTGGAAAAGCTCTCATCAAAGCTGTGATTGGGTGGTGAACTGTGGAAGTAATTCTTTTGGAGGTGAAATGTTGAATCAGGAAGTAACTGATTCTACAGTGTATTCACTGAAGCCAACTTGCATTGGATTCCAAACTTCTTCCTCTTTTAATAATCCATCCAACGAGACATTCAATCAGGATGGACAAAAGCGTATAGGAGGAGAATTGCATTTGCCTCCAATTTACCAAAATACCCTTCAGGACGTTGTTACATCAGCCTCCATTCGAACTCAGGGCCTGGAAATGGCATCCATTGTGCAGCATAATTTCACTGAAATTAACCAAACTGCTGCTTGTGAAGGCAGTGGGAATGAGCTTGCTCTTCTTCCAGTGTACAGGGATCAGCCAAATGTGTTGCCTTATGACAGTACTGGTTCTTGGACTGATAGAACTTTCTATAATTGCCGCAGCTGGATTGGTGAATTGGGCTCTATTGCTAGAAAAACCGATGAAGAGTTAAGGACTTTTATGAGTGATTCCAATCCACAAGGTCTATCCCTGTCGCTGTCTTCGAATCCACCGTCTAAATTGCCCACCACACAGTTCATAGAACCAGAGGAATTACAGGAGAGTATCACTGTGTTAAAAAATACCCAAGAATCCAAAACAGTCAAATCTGAGAATTTGTGTAGATTACCAAAGCCAACATCTATTGGTAATAAAAATTATGGGAAATCTCTTCAAGATGTGATGGGAGTTCCTGTCAATCCATATAGAAACACAGGTCCTCTTGGTCCCTTTACTGGGTATGCAACCATTTTAAAGAGTTCAAAATTCTTAAAGCCTGCCCAACTGCTGTTAGATGAATTTTGTGGCTCAAGTGGTCATTATAAGTTTGTCCGACCATGTGAGGTATTTGAGAAGACACCTGGGGAAGTTGGTGTCTCAGCGGCCCTTAATGCATTTAGAAATGAGGCTGTTGAGGAAAATAATTCATGTGCAAATGCCTCTACATTCTGCGGTTCGAATGAATCAAATGTTAGTGGAGTTGGGAGCATCTCTTCTGAATCTCATCAACCGGAGTATCAGCAAAAGAAAGCAAAACTTCTATATATGCTCGAGGAGGTTTGTTATCATTACAACACTTGATTATAAATTATAACTTGTTCTGTTTAGTTGTGATCTAATGCATTATTTCAGTTTCTTACTACTTGTATCATTGTTAAATGGCAAAGTGCTGAAGTTGCTGTCCATCAGGCTCAAAATTCTTAGCTGTACTATGCCAATTAAGTTTTAGCTTTTGGCAATTTTCGTTGGCTACTTTGTCTTAGCTATTAGAAACCCAACCATCTAATTTCCAGAGGAGTAATGAGTCATTTTCTACGGAATTATTCTCTGACCGATTTGATTTTTTTTTAATATTAATATTCATGACCTTTCATGCTCTCATCATTAGACAAGTTATTGGACTCATATATCTATATTAATAAATGCATATTTTTGTTATGTCTAAACAAAGTTGAATTTCATTATCTTCCTGTTGCTGTAGGACAATAATTTAGACAAGCCTTTGTCACTTCTTTCTGCTTTATTAAAGCAAGGCACCTTCTGATTAAATTATGTAGGAGAGTCATCTATCCTCGCAAGAGTTGAGAGTTGAATAAATTGGCCGACATCTCCCTGTTAATTTCCATCCTTATATTGGTTCCATAACTTATTCTACTTTTTGGGTTCTAAACTGTAGTATAATTTTGTATCTATTGCAACTTGCAAGTCATGACGAAGTGTATAATAAACTTCTTCAGCAATTCCATCTCTCCAATCCTTTTTTATTGCCTTCTTGACTGCTAGTAACATCTACAATGTCCTTTCCATCCATACCAAAAGGTTTGCAGAAGATACAAACAATATCATCAGCAAATGCAAATGGTAGTTTCATCCTTCGAATCAGTAGCTGGTCTTAGTTCTGCGACACCCTACATTTCCCTGGCACTCAAGACAGTCTCAAGACACTTCCGGTCTCTGAAGAATGCCATCTCGGAGCAACTGAAGTATCTGAGGAAGGTACTTGGTGAGGATTTGTCATCCCCCTCTGCTGGGACAAGCGGCAGCAAAGGTGGTGATGCAAATTCGGTTAGGTTGAAATACATGGAACAGAGCTTCCAGAAGCAAAAATCTGGCATTGTCAATATTGGATTCCTTGAATCCCAAAATGCATGGAGGCCACAGAGAGGGTTGCCTGAACGTGCTGTGGCAATTCTTAGAGCCTGGCTCTTTGAGCATTTTCTTCACCCGTAAGATCTCTTCAGACTACTACTTCAGGGCTGACTTGAGAAGTTTCTTACTTTACAAGTAATTTGATTGCATTTCTGTATCACTTTCTTTCTTTTTCAGATACCCCACAGACACAGATAAACACATGTTGGCCACTCAAACAGGCCTATCTCGAAACCAGGTAGGGTCAACTCTTGGTTATCATTTGTTAGTACTTTATCGTTAAAGGACTGAATCAGTATATAATGTGGTGGTTAACACAGTTCAATCTAATCAAATCAAGATTCTATTTGTGGGCCTGTAACACTTTTTGACTCATTTATTATTGTTTATCTTCTTCTTGTTCAAATATTATCATTATTAGACTTCTTTTTGGTGGAAAGTGGTGTTTAATTTGGTGGTTAACACAGTTTATTTTGCTATTTCTTTTCCCTCTGCTTGCTTTGTGGCATAAAAGTAGGACCATTCCTTTTCCTGAGTAATTTCTCATTATATGCGATTAAAATTGTAGCTCATGACTACAATGTGATTACAATGTGACCATAATGTGACCTCATGACTCAGGTGTCAAATTGGTTCATAAATGCCCGAGTGCGGGTGTGGAAGCCAATGGTTGAAGAGATACACATGCTAGAAACCAAGGGCATGGCAGAAATGAACAACAAAAGCCATGGTATGAGAGATGGAAGTTCTACATTAGAGAAGACTACCGGTTGGACCAGTAGTGAACGCCGGCCTCTAAAAGACCGCAGTGTTACAAATGAAATGGCTAGTCATCATTTGCAGTGCTTGGGGGTAGATTCCTCAAGTGGCGACAGAAATGGACTCGGCTGCAGCGACCAACAGTGGGATCAAGGCAAACAATCCAAATTGGACAATGGGGTTCAGTCCAACATGGAAGGGGAACTGATGGGGTTCATGCCATATCAAGCCAGTGCAGCTGAGGTTGGAGGACTTGGAGCTGTCTCTCTAACATTAGGCCTTCGCCATCGGGTCGAGAGTGCCCACCATGAACAGCAGCGGCATCAAATGCAGCAACAAGATGACCAACTAATACGCCACTATGGAAACGAAATGATCCATGATTTTGTGGGGTAGTTCAGTTCACCAACTTCTTTTAATGATAAAAGCAGATGGAAGGATTAATCATTCACGCATGGAATTGGTCTATGAAATCACAGTTTAACATATTCCTATTCCATACTAACAACCAGGCAACAGCCCAGAAATGTCCGTTGGTTTCAAGAACGGAAAATTGGGCTACACATAATCTATCACTGTTGAAGAGAGAAGACAGATATTATGATATTTGATTGGGGGGGGCAGGGAGAACGTGTAGGAAAGTTAGAGTTGTCAGTAGGTTGTTTAAATACCGTTGGGTATTTACTTGAACGCTGGAAAACTGCAAACTGTAGAAAGTTGGATTCTTAAATGAAGGTTTATTTTTCTTATGTATATAGTATTGTGATTATGGAAGTTCTTTAGGGATAGGTTATCAGTGCCTTGACGGTTAAGTTACATTGCGTGGGGAGGAGCCCAAGTCGCTGTTCGAGGGTTCAGAAAGTTGAAACAACTCTCGGCAATCTCTCCATATCTCAGGTATTCATATTAACACTCTTTGCCACTATTATTAATGATGGTTATATATTTCTGTGAAACCCAACAGATGAAAAAACCTGTTATGATGTTGCTTCTGAAAGAACAATACACTCTTTTGAAAAGAGCATTCTACAATGAGCAGAGACGCATTGGTGATAACTTCAGCGGCTATAATGAATATATTCTCTTCGGCTTTTCTGTAAGTCTCTGCTTTGTACTTTTCCATCTTTTCCAATGCTACTGCCTATGCCTGTGCCTCTTCCTGTCTGTCTCTTCCCTGCATGACTAATACAGAAAACTGAAGGATTGAGCAACCCTATGTTTAAGAATTATTTTTGTACTTTCAACTGTTACTGGATTTTACTGGGCATTATAACTACTGTTTCTCTTATTATATGCTTCCAACTTTTTTTGTTTCTTTTAGTTTTTAGCCATGCTTGACTACTGACTATTAAGAACATTACTTTTTTGTTTTGTTTTAACAACATTATCTATATATTTTATTCTTAATGCAACTTTATAATTTCTGAATTGAAGAAAAACTTCGTTGTTATATTTTGTTTGTTCTATTTATCAAGGGTTTGAAGTATTTTCAAATATCATGGACATAGATTTCATTTTATTTGTCTTTGTACCTTCCGTTGTTCAATTTAAGTTTTGGTGCTTTTGCTTATACTATAAATCTTAATTAAAGATTTTAATTTTCTTTTTCCAAAATTGGTTTATTAGTAATAATTATTTTTATGCAAGAAAAAAAACACTATTTTTCAACATTTATAAAAGTAATGTTAAATTTAAACTGAATTTGTTTGGAAAAGTACAAATATTAAAATTAGATTATAATTTGAAAATATAAGAACTAAAATGTGATGAAACAAAGTATAGGGTTAAACATCTGTTTTTAGATAGAAAAAGAGAATTTAACTTTTATTTATTTTATTATTATTTTTTTATTAAACCCAAAAGAGAATTCAACTTGGATATTAAATAGCTTCCCATGTTTTTAGGTATTTCTTTGTCTTTTTAAGTCAGTAGTGTATAAGGGATCATTAGAAATATATTAAATCAATTGATTAAGACATTGTGGCATAACTATTTGGTTTTGGTTTTTTAAATTTAAGCTAATAATCACTATTACATATAGATTTGTTTGTTTTGTCATTATTTTTGTTATTTTTACTTCCATTTTTTTTTTTTTTTTTGGAAATTTGACCAAGCATTCTAGTACTTTTAAAAGCTTATTTTTGTTTGTGCAGATTCTAAGACATGTTATTTAGTTTGTTGGACATTTCATCGATGCAGTGGAAAAATTTAGAGCTATATACTTTTTATTTCCAAAAGCAAGCTTAAGCTTCAAGACGAAATGCTATTTATATGGAAACTTCAAAAGAAAAAGTTTCTTTCTAATTTACAAATAAATATTTAGATTTTGTTCCATAGTCCATTTTAAGTTTGAAAATTTAAATGAGGGAGTAAACTTAGTTCAGCTATAATCAATATTATTTATTTCTTAATCATTACTTATTTCTTTGAAGTTAGAAGTTTAATTTTTCATCTTGCAATTGTTTATTGAAGAAAACTACTTTGAATAATCTAAGGCTAGTTTGGAGTTGCCGTAGCTTCCAAATAACTTCTGGTAACTGTATTACTAGAAAAATCAAGATGAAATTAATTAGTGTTTGGTAGGTATTAGCTTCAAATTTGGAAAGGAATGTTATTGTGTTTGTTAAATGTTATGTTACATTGTTATGATTAACAATAATGACTAATTGGACCTACTATCGAATTTGTATATTTTCAATTTATATTTTTAAATTTTTGTTTAAAATGTCATGTCATCTATGCTTTCAACTTAAATTTACATTTTGTCTGCTTTATGTTATTTCTTAGTATATTATTATTTGTTAAATAGAGGAGAAATGGGTGCAATTTCTTTCTTTTTTTCTTTTTTCTTTTCATATGATTTTATTTATAGAAAAATAAGTGGCATTGAACTAATTGATGTGAAGATTGGTTTCCGTGGAGAATCTATTAAATATATAAAAATTTCAGTGATTGCGATAGACTTCCATCATTTGACGATAGATTGCGATAGACTTCTATTATCTAGTGATAGAAATTTATTGTAGTTTATCGTTGAATTTTGTTTATTTGTCAATGTAAAATTTTAACAGACTACTAGGAGCTTGTTAAAATTAAAAGTTTAGGGAAGTAGCAACAAACCACAAAGCTCATGGTGATTGATAATGTTCAAAAATTCAAAATTGTAATTGTAACCGATCTCATAATTTAGTTGGTTTGTGTAATTTTTTTTTTTAAAAAGGAGTTCAATTGCAAGCGTACACGTCAAATTATAATATAATTTAAAATAGTTCAAGATCGAGTATCATTCTTTGGAGGTGGGGTGATTAATTCTTTTAACTATTGCAGAAATTATTCGTGGGGTGATTAATTCTTTTAACTATTGCAGAAATTATTCCAATTTTATTTAGGAACTGATTTTTCATAAAAACCTACGCTAAATAAAGCAAGAAATAGTGACAAACAAGAAGCAATATGCAGATAGGGTGCATCCTAGGTTATCTACCTTTAAACTAATTTTGGGCTGATTATAGATCTAAAAGTCTAATATACAAGTATCCTCTTCTTCCAAGCTCAACTTTTTTTTTTTTTTTTTCCACATATTCATTAACTCAATCACTTGAAATTAATTAATTAAGCATGACAGTAAGATTCTTCGTTATCAATCTCTACTTCTCGCCTATCAATTCTATGCATAAATCAATCCAAGAAACCATCAAAATAGTTTGTCAATTCACAACTACATCCAAAACCCTAGGATTACAAACTTACCCACTCAAGGTGAAGATACATACATAGACAATCTGAAACCCCATATCATGGAATTGATAGACAAAGAAAATAAAGAGAAATAAGCCAGGCTATTGACTTTCGTCCTCAAACTCGGGATCACCCCCAACGAAATACTCTACCTGCCAACACTCTAAAAGTATCAAGTCGTCGTCTCTCTCACATAATTCAACTTCTGTTTGCCAAAAACACTAAAGTTATGCAGTAGAAAAATTATGCGAGTCCATTGAGATATGATATGCTACAAGTGAATATTTGCGGCAAGAAATAAATCCTAATTTTAAGGTGCAATTAATCTTTGAAAACTAAGACTGTTGATGGCCAGATGACGAAAAAACGAAGAAAATGAGGGTCAATCACACAAAATGATCACCTACTTTAAATCTTATAAGGATTTTGAGCAGTAAAGAAATTATCATTCTTCCAAGTGTTCTTTAGCCTTTGCTTGATTTCCTTTAGCATGTATGAGCAATTTTAATTGACGATCTAATTGTTAATACATGTCTAATCGCTATATATTGTTACCTAACTAGTAATTGTGGTTAAAATAAGACTTGTTGCTGAAAAACAACTGTCTGATCAGGCTTAGACTTGTATTGAAATATTATGGATCTAATTCAACAAGCTGGTCTCGTGAAGACAGTTTGGAAGGTCGACCCATTTTACCCACAATTGATTAGGGAATTTGTTGTCAATTTCGCTGTAAGTGTGATGATCCAAGTAGTGTGGATTATAGAAAGGTCCATGTTAGAGGACATTGCTTCAACTTCTCTCCTACTATTGTGAACACTTATTTGGAAAGAGAGGAAAGACCTTTGATGCGTGAGAGTAGCACATCTATGGAAGAACATGTTACTGAATTGATAGGAGGTACTGTTAGAATAAGTTGGGCTCAGATTTTGTTGTTGTGAAGTATGCTACTTTGCACACGATAAGAATTGCTAACCAGTGCCCATCTACTCATGGTTTAGGTTATTGGAGATTTGTTTGGTGGCTCTCTATTATTTTAAGGCAGCTTGCTTGCGGTGGTTATTGAAGATCTCACAAATGGAGTCTTAACATTCGTCTCCGACAATATTTTTTTTTGCAAATATTTTCTTTTCCAATCTGGAAATTATCTGTAGTTGTATATTGTCCGATATTTTTCATTTGTGGTGCATCTTATGTTGATTAAAGAGAAAATATTCTTTTGGAAATTCTTTCCTTATTTGAGGCGCATCATATTATTTCCTTTCAGGAATTTACTTTCTTTTTATAAGATCAGTCCAAGGAGCTTCATGGCGGCAATCTAGGGCAACCTATTTTGTTTAGTGTGAGCCAGAGCTTTTGTTATAAGTAGCCGACTTGTGCAACATCGTATTTTATTCTTTACTTGTTTATTCCGTTGTGCAAGATTATCGATCAACAAGTTCAGCTCACTGAAGACTAAATCTGTGTTAGGGTGAGCCTAAGACATTGCTGAAGAGAATGAATTCTCAGTCTTAGGGGGAACATAAGACTTCAGGCTCGAGGAGGATTTCTTTATCTTAGGGAGAACCTAAGATTCGTCAATGAAGGGAGTTTACTGAGCTACAAGGAAGATAATCAAGTAGAGAGGAGTCTCACACATTGTCGAAAGTTGAAGTGTTCAACACTAATATTAACACATTTAGGGGGAGCCTGAGTACACTTGAGAGGGAGTCTCACATCTAGAAGGAGCCTAGGTATCTGAGGGTTAAGTTCTATGTGAACCGTTGTAGTAGTTGTATTATAGATAAGTACTACGTTGTAATTGTTTGACTCTTTAATATTCGTGGATTATCTTTCCTAGGGCACACTGTTATCGGACGTAGGTGTATTCCACCAAATTGGGGAACCAACTTATGTGTGCCTTCTCTTATTCTCTTGCTGATAGTTTCGATTGTTGTCATAGTGTGTGTTAGTGCTATTGGTGTAACATCCGTGTTTAAAGTGACAAGTCATTTTATCGCCTTTTCACAAGTCTTTCTTCCGTTCAGGCTAGTTTCATCTTCCAGGTTGGTACTCAATCATACTTTAATTTTGGAATGTTTTTTTTATAATCAACTTCTTCGCCATAGGATTAAGTTTCCTATTTGTTTTATCGTCGACTGATGAGTGGCATTTTGCTATCTCAATGCCCTGAGATAGTTGGTCCTCATGATGCTCCTGGTCTTACTCCCTCACTAATTAATTAATTATTTCAAGGTGCACCATGTCCCAGACATTATTCGCAACTTCCATCCCACTAGTGCTGAAGAGATTCCTTTGCCGGCTAATCTGAGTGTTCCTGATGGGGGTCTGTTGATTCCATGTCAATTGGGTACTTGAACTTTGCAGGTTACTGACGTCTGAATCTAGGGCACCATACGTGGCTGTGCTGCCAGAAAGGCTGAAATCCTTGTCCTTCTTCAACTTATTCGTTTGGTTCTTCTTGGTATTGATGGTGTTTCTACCACTTAGGCGGCCACTCATAGCTCAGATGTTTGAGGATTCTTTTTTTCTTTTTTTTAAAGGTCAAAAAGGGGAGAAATATTTTGTGGTTTTGTCTGTATTTTTTGTTTCGGACTTCTGTTCAGACTTCTTGATTGGTTGTGTTTCTTCAGATTGTTTTTCTGCTTCTATGTAACAGTGCTTTATTTGGTGTAGATTTTCATAAGCGACTTTCAGTTTCTTGAGGTTTTCTAGGGTTACACACTTTTTTCTTGAATTAGAGATTCTGTAAGCGGCAGAAAAGTATTGCTATTAAGTGTGTGTGAACCTCACTCTGAGGTTGTGTTAGATCAACATTGGTGTTCAGCTGTGAAGTTCATTTGTGCTTCTTCTTCATGAAAAGCTGTTGATTTAATGCTTACCTTAGAGGAGTCAAAGTTTGTTCAAGTGAGAGGATCTCACACTTCAGAGGAGCCTGAGTAATACTATTTAGTGCATGTTCCAAATAAGTGGTGACAAGTAGAATGCTAATGCATCAAGAGCCGGAGTCTCAAGTTTGGGAGAATCTACACCCTTCACTTGGAGTTTGCTGTTTGAGAGTTGCTCCAGTAGATGTTTAACAGATAAATAATTCATTGTCATCACTTAACTCATATGAGTGAACTTCTTTTCATTAGACATATTGCTCTTCGGATTATCAATTTTTTAGGCTTTATCTTTCTTTGACATTTTTACACTTTATTTATTTTTTTTTTGTCTCATTCATTGTCGATAATATTGTGTTTGACTTGTGCAGTTAATTATTGAATTCACCTAAATTTTTTGTCACGCGTCTTTTTCATGAGTTTAAATTTTGTATTAGTAAATGCGATTGGCAATAGAATTTTGGTCATTTTAGAGGTGGTTGAAAGAAGAGTTCTTATAAATATTTTACATGTTATTAAAACTTAGAGAAGAATGTTGGTTTTATTGTACGAGATTTAATTGAGCTTAGCGAGTCAGTTAATTCTATTTAACTTCTTCACTTATTGAATAATTATATAATTAATCTTGGTTTCTAAATTAATTTAAGTGAAATCAATTTCCTAGAATAATTTGCTTCCAAATGTTCTCCACTTTTTTATAATTTGGTTTTATTATGTTCATAACCATCTCTTTGATTTATTTTTCTAAATAAAATTGGGTGATTATTGAATTTATAGTACTAAAATAAATTAGAACTAGGGGTGTACATGAAAGCACCGAAACTCGATCTAATCGGCCGAAACCGACTAAATATGATCGGTGGGGGATGTGTCATTGTTGATCTAGAAAAACCGACACCCCCGACCGGTTGACCATAGTGTGTACTAGTTTTTTCCCTCCCCCTCCTTTTTTTTTTAAGAAAATTTATTTATTTATTTTTCATATCCACAAGTGACAAGTCCATGAATTTTTTTTTTTTACCAATAAATCCATGAAGAAGCAAGTTCTAAAGAAGTGAAGCCTTAAAAAAGAAACCGATAGAACTGACTGATGGACTCTTATGTTTCACTCTCTTATTATATTAAAAAGAAAAGGAAAAAAATAAACTAGAACACAAATCCTGAGAATGACACTCTTCAATCTTCACTTTTTAATTTTATTAAAATTTGACATCATATATTTACGATTTTGCATAGTTTTCCACTAGTTAGACATGATTTCAAGGATTTTAATAGTTAACAAATATTTATTTTTAGAAAAAAAAAGTTTGGTTTAAAATTATTCACACAAAAGCAAAACTTGTAAAGGGCAAAGGGGTCACAAGCAATGCTTGAGTGACTTCTACTTTTGCTTTATGCCACCTACATTCCTAGCAATTAGCAGCTAATGTGGTCTTTCCCTATTTATAGTGCAAATTGATATCACAACACATTATAGGCTAATTTAATTTATTCAATAATAATGATTAAAGATTCCACTTGTGCTTCACCCATTAATGACAGTTTCACAGCACTTATAAATCCTATTCAACCTATGAATATCATTGTCCCCAGAAAGACTAACATTTTCATGCAGAATGTTTCTTTTAGCTTTAAAAAATATAGTATTAGGTTTTTGTCGATAAGTCAATACTTTTATCGATATTTATACGTTTTTATAGGTTTGGTAAGGAATGGATCGGTATTTTTATTATATCATAGAAAAATTTATGAAGCATAAAAAGTAAGTAACAAAAAATACTAACATAAAATATAATATAAATAATAGATATATCACTAATATAAATATAATATAAATAATAGACATGTTTACTTGTTTAAAAATCTTAAAATCTTTATTTATTAATTTAAATTTATTTTTTGTTTTTATAATTTTTTTGAGAAATATATTGACATTTTTTATAGAATTAAGATCTCAATATTTTCGTCGATATCGACATTTTAAAGCTTGGTCATAGAAGCAATTTTTTCTCTTGTTTTCTAGTTTTTCTTATTTTTTGTGGTTGGGCTTAGTTATTTTTTATTGTTTGATTTGGTTATCTCTATGGCTTGTTTTCAAAATCGATTCAACTGTTTGATACCTATTTGATTTTTTGGTTGTTGAATGTTGTGTTACTTTATTAACCATCATGGATTGACCTAGTGGTAGTGAAAATATCTTAAAAAGGCCAAAGACCCAAGGGGTTATGGGTTCAATCTATGGTAGCCACTTACCTAGGATCAGCGGGTTGTATCGTGAGATTAGTTGAGATACGTGTGAGCTGGCCTGGACACTCACGGATATAAAAAAAAAATGTTGTGTTACTTTACCCACAATTTCTTCACAATAGTTTCGAAACATTTGAAATCATATCTAAACTCTTTTCTTTTTTCCTCGAAGAAACATTTGAAGAATCATAGCTAAACTCGAAAAATAAAAATAATTTTTAAAAATTTAGTTTGTGTTTAGTTTTATTTTAAATTTGGAAACATTTATTTACAAAACAAAGAACTCATAGATAAAAGAAGTATTTAGCAGTTTAATTTTTTTAAAAATAAAAATCGAATATCAAATGGGTTTGAAATAGAACTAACTTACCGGTAAGATTCAACAGAATTAAAAAGCTGATCAAATCCAATTATGACATTGTTTGAACCTAGCACAAGATCTGCTACAAAATCACCCAGATAAAATTCCAACTAGCATTCACAAAATATTTAGTGGTGGTAAATGGTAATTGATGAAAACTTGACTTTTCTTTAATTTTGAAAACTTGCAAGTAATTTCAAGTGTGAAGTCCAGGATGGAAATCTCTCCTACTAAAAAAGAAAAAAAAAATTGAAAATATGAATGATAAAATTAGTGGTCATATTTTCGAGTTTATTACTATTATACCATCTCGTAGTCTATCAAGGATTGATTCTTATAATTGATAGACTATTTCTATATTCTATCAATGATAAATATCTATTACATGTCAACTATTTTTTTTTTTTTTTTTTTGATAAAGTCTTTTTATGTATATTCTCGATAAACATATTTAAATTCAAAGTTATTTAACAAAAATGTTGAAAATCCCACCAAACAACCATACATATATTTTCAATATTTTTACAGTAAAAGTGAACCAATTTTAAAAATATTTAAAAAAACATACATTATTTTAACAATAATTCCTCTATGTTTGGGAGACTATTCTTATGTGTATCACTGATAAAACTTTTTTATGTTTATTATTGATAGACCATTCCTACCTTTATGGTTGGATATATATAATGTCTACTGTTGGGTATATACATATACGTGGGAAACGTGGTTGATCTCCTTTCCGCGCTAAGCAGGGAGAGCTCCTCTTTGGTTATATATATATATATATATATTCGTAAATTGTAATTAGTCATACATTGTAATTTATTGTTATTTGTCATCAATTTAGTTTTTTTTTTAATTAATGTTTAATCATCACTCATTTATTATTGATATGATTAATTAATGATAGACTTCATAACATCTGAGCATACAAATAATTATAGATATAAATAATTTCAACCGTTGATACCATTTTAAATTTTATTGATATGAACTTTGAGGTTTTAGGCCATAAATTCCAACAATATATAATAAGTTAATCCTAACTTTAGATAATGTATATCATTTATACAATTGATCTACTGAATGTAAAACATATCATTTTTATAACTAATATAACATGACTTTGATTATGAAGAATATTATTTTTGCTTTTTATTTCGTTTTGTATATATATGAAGTTGTTTTCATTTGATTAGTTCAAAGTTTTGATGATTTAGGTTTTGGCATTAGTCGTGTTATGTTTTTGATTTTTTTTTTACATCTTAATTTCATTAATTGTGTCAAAGAATTATATATACAAAATATAAAATATATTAGTTAATCTGTTCTATTTTTTAAATTTGATATAATTTGATGGTATGTTAATCAAATTAAAAACACACATATATGTATACTAAACATAAAATATATAAGTATACTTCATATTTTATATATTTTAGGACCGATATACCAAATTTCAAGAGAAAAAATTATATCAATGGTATTATTAATACCAAGTAAAAAGCATACTAATATTCACAAGTGATATACTAAAGTATAATATTGGTATTTTAATTGTATATTAGTACTAATTAAAAATGCAATTTGACATACATCTTAAATATATCACAATTCATTCAAAATACAGTACTAAATATTACATCTATGTGTTATTAGTTTATTATAACTTATTCAAAATTTATTTAAAATATAACATTGGTGTATCAATAGTGTACCAATGCTCATTCAAAATGTAATTTAAGTATATCATTAATGTATTAATAATATACCAACCCTCATTCAAAATATAATTTCAAGTATATTATTAGTGTACTAGTAGTTTATCGACACTCATGAATGTATTTATAGTATATAGCATTAGTATATCATACCAACCCTCATTCAAAATATAATTTCAAGTATATTATTAGTGTACTAGTAGTTTATCGACACTCATGAATGTATTTATAGTATATAGCATTAGTATATCAATAGTGTTTTGTTACTCATTACAAACATTAATTTCAAGTATATCATCAGCCTATCAATAGTATATTAACTTAACTCTAAATAAACTTTCTAGTATAACATTGGTATATTAATAATAGGTACAATAATATTAATTAATTCAAATTTCATTTTAAGTATAACATTGGTGTATCATTAATATATTAGTACTTCTTAACAATGCAATTGTTCAATTATATTAGTAATATTTTAAAAACCCCTTAATTAAAATTCAATTTCAAGTGCAGCATTGGTGTATCAATAGCTTATCAACATTTATTTAGAATGGTTACCATCAGTTTGAATTGAACCATTATAAGCTTATGATAATGCAATGGAAAAATAATATTATGAAACAAATGAATAAGAATTCAAATTAAGTCCACAAATAATACAATATGTACTAGCACTTATTGACAATTAAATTATGTATATCAACTGTACAATTGATCTACTTTATATTTGGAGTATTAGCCAACTTATATACCAAATATAAAATATATCTATTAGTTGATATACCAAACAACATCAATATATGGGATATATTATTGACATACACGCTGATATACTAATTAGTGTAAATTTTGAATAAAATTAATTTAAATCAAATTTTATTTTTTGATATTCCAATTTTACCTTCATTTGCATATCAACAACATGTGTAGTTGATACACTTTATATTTGGTATATTTGTCCACTTATATACTTTATATTGATATATCAGTCAACTGATATACTTTATACAAAGTATATTATTTACACAATTGATGTATTATGACTCTAATTATGTTATGGTCGATGTTGTTTGTTCGACTATTGCGAATATTGTTTTTGTTTGTTTATTTATTTATTTATATTTTTCCTTCGTTTTGATATGAAGTTGTTTCATTTTGATAATTTTCATTACAATGGTCTAGTTTAGGTTTTGATGTTAGTTTTGTTATATTGTGTCAAAATTTTAATTTGGTTTTGATGGTATATCTTTATTGCATTATTAATTATGTCAACTGGCATATTAAATATAAAGTATATTGGATAATTTGTTCTAATTTTGAAACTTTGATACGATGTTAATGACATATTAGTTACATTTAATTTGATATATCAATGGTATAACATATGAATATAGTACATATATTTCGTATAACAGTTGACTGATATATCATATTTAAAGTGAAAAAAACATATTAATGATATTGCTAATACACAATTAAGAAGTGTACATCACTTAGGATGTTATACTTAAAATATAACATTGACATTTCAATTGTATCATTAGTATACCAATAGTATATTGTCATTCGTTAAAAATGCAATATTCAATATTACATTGGTATATTCGTAGTTTATCAACAATCATTTAAAATTCATTTAAAATATAACATTAATATAACGACATAGTATATATGATTAGTAGTGATTGAAAATTCATTTTAAGTATCAATAATATATCACCACTCATTCAAAATACAATCTCAAACATAACATTCATTGCTAGATCTGCATATTAATCAACTGTCCTCTTTTTAATTTCAGGTATAATATTGGTATATGATCACTAGATTTATGAATTGAAGAATGTCTTTTTATCCTATTCATGCAACAACCTCTTTTTATATATATATATATTTCTTGTGAGCATTCAAACAAGAAATTTAATTTTCATGATCTCAAATTAGTTTGAATCATTTTGGTATCAAACACAAATAGAATCTCAAATCATTTTTCTCTTTCAAAATCTTAAAAATTAAACTATTTCAAACCAAATTCATACCCCGAATTGAGCTCATGAGCTAAAATGGATAAATATTAAATTACTTGGCCGATCAACGTTTCAAAAAGTTAAAATAAAACACATGTATATATCACCAATTGTAAAATATTTGTATGCATCTTGGACTATGCATCAAGATTAACGGTCCAAACACAATTTTTACCATGTGCAAACTCGTATTTTATTATTAATATTAATATAATATTAGTGCTTTTGAAACTTTCCCTATTTTATAATTTTAGAAAATGGATGCACAAGGTGTATAAACTCTTTTTGTAAAACAACTCCCCTTGAGATCAAGTATGATTCTTTATACATTTATCATATACTTTTCAAAAGTCATTCAACAGTATTTGAAAAAACAACAATAGGTAAGAAAAAGTGTCAAAAGAAAGAAACTTTTCATTAAAAATTATTTTAATATTCTTACACCCCCCCC
>QLSR01000052.1:1008259-1020843 GCA_031780015.1 Citrullus colocynthis
AAAAAAAAAAAAAAAGAGTAATAAATGAGAAAGAATATAGCTATTCAAGATTTTTCTTTAGAAAAAAAACATAATTGAAAAATTTACCAACAAACCAAATCTCATAACATCAAATAGCTAAGCTCCAAAAGGACAAAATTACACATAAATGTTACAAAATATAATCTCTCAAACATATATCACAATCAAACACATACACCTTATAAATACATTAGTAAACTGTTTAAAGATCAACACATGCAAAACCAAACCTTTAGCATATATTCCATGAGCCATTCTAGGCCAAGGATGTTGTGTTGTTTGCAAACAAACAATACTATAAACACACATAATGTAATTCATAGCATAATTCAACTGATTCAGACATATACTCTAAATTTGAGAGGTAAAGTTCGACTCTGAATTTGTTGCTGGAAAAAAAAGGTTAAAACACACTGAGTATTGTGTTAAAATAAGCAGCCATATATTAGAGTTTCTTAGTCACCACCATTATCACTCCCACCATAGTTGTTGAAAGCTTCTCTTGGGATAAAGTGATGGTTCTTTGAACCACTTTCTTCTGGATAACGATGTCCAATAACATAGGGCTTCCCATCTTCATTCAATTGCTTCTTCTCAGCTTCCATGGCCTCCATTCTCTTTGCATCAACTGAAGGCAAGCAAGAGGAGATCAAAAGTAATAATAACAACAACCAAATTAGCAATAATGGGTTACTTCTAATTCTCATTTTTTTTTTTTGATGCAAAAATGGAATTAGAAAGAAAGTTTGTTGGGGCTATAAATAATGGATAATGGTTAGGGAATTCTTTCGGCCTAAGTTTTTGAAAGAAGAGAATTATTGGGTTGTTATTGTAGAGAGAGATGAGAAAGAAGTTGGCTAGGGCTTTGAAATAATGGAGATGGTGATTTCCACCAAGTGAGACAAACTTAAGTGCTTTGCCCATATTGCTAAAAAAGTTGTTGTGCTTTGAAATCCATTTTAATTATGATGGAGATCATGGAAATTTATTTGTCCTCTTTTGGATGTTATAATAGGAAAACTCCACTAATAAATGCCAAATATTATTACTAATTATAAACAGGAAAACTCCACCAATAGGGTTATATATAAATAAATAATTTGAAAGGTAATATAACAAAAATGAGATCTTTCCGAATTACTGTTCAAAGTGAAGTTTTGAACATTTGACCTTCTAGAGATGATTTCTATGACATTGATTCTTCGTTAAGTGATGAGATGAGTGTAACTCAACTTGTTTATGTAAAAATATTCGGCCAAAAATAATTGAGAATCAAATCTCGTACCACCCGATTGGGGAACTAAAAAAAGTTATCACAAGTTAACCTCTAAGTTTTGCAAAACAAGTCACATCTGTTATATTTTCTATGCTACAATAGAATAGTGATTAAGTAATTTAATTGTCTAAAAAAATGAGCATAGTTCAATTGACATAGTGCTTTTACTTTCCCTTCGAAGTGAGAGGTTCAATTCTTCCAATTATGTAAAACAAATAGTAATTAAATTATCTAATTACCTTTTGTTAGCTTAATATATAGTGTTTAGGTGATGTGCCAATATTATTATTCTAAAATATACCCAAAATTGTTTTAGTTCTTTTAGGCTATTCTTAGCAACTAGAGGTGTCTATGAGTTGGGGGAATTTTTTGGACCAACCAAAAAATTTGGGTTGGTCGAGTTGGCTACCCGAATAACCTGAATAGGGTACCCAACCTAATCCGAAATTCGGGTTGGGTTGGGTTATTGGGTTGGAGTTTTTTTCTTCTTTTTTTCTTCTCTTTTCTTTTCTCCATATGAGGCTGGATGGCTGGATTTGAGGAACTAAGTAGGTCATGGACTCACAAGAGGAGAGGGAGACCGAGAGAAGAGGGAGACCGAGTGTCACACCCCCTCCCAGATTTCCCTTCCTAATCTAGAAGTGAGTGCGAACCTGTACACACATGTTCCCGCGTAACTTATAACATTAATCAACGCCACATCATTTATTTCTAGCTATATTCCAGTTGAACACCATAAATTAAACATAACTGCTCAAACCAGATACTTAAATCATAAATCATCATAACAAGTACTTGTCCTATACACCACAAAACCCACTTTCACTATACACTAAGGAACATGCATGACAAAAATATGTACATAAACTATGTATTTACAACTATTCCAGAGGACTGATCCGAAGCAGGCCCAGACGAGAATCTTTAGTAGGCTAGGCGTCCCGGACACGCTCACTACCTGAAACAATGAAACAAGCAAGAAAACGTGAGCCTAATGCCCAATGAGTGACTGAATTTAATTAATTACTAATAGACTTCCTTGAGTTAACATGGATCACCATAAAACTACCACATATATATACATACAAGAATTCCTAAATCATCAATACTACAAAAGCATAAGTGATACATTTATCCCTTTTTTTTTTCAGCTGAGGCAGAGCGAAGCTCAACGCACTCATCCTCGTGTATCAATACTCATTATTCACATATTCAAATGCCTTCCCACAAATCCCTCGGCACAAATGCCTTCACATATCGTCCTTTGGCATTTCAAACCCTCAAGTGCCTTCTCATATTGTCCCTTGGCACTGAGTTCCATATCAATCCACTGCTCAGGTGCCTTCACTCGTGGTCCCTCAGCACTAAGCTATCATGTACTGGTTTTCCATATGCTTTCTCACAAGGTCCCTCGACATTAGAATCAATTTCAATCAATTTCTCAAGTGCCTTCATACATGGTTCCTCAACACTGTGTATCATATATCGTATTCCCCATAGGCCTTCACACGTGGTCCCTCGGCCGTGGGTTGCATTTAGATAATGCGCATACAGGATTCCATATGGCATGATAGTTTTCACTCACACATTGCTAAAAATATTCATTGTATGAAATAGAAAGTCACCACAATTTGTCTTAGGCCCCGAGCGAATTATATGCCTTTCTGAGCTCTTCTTGGCCTGTAAATACACATTTCTCACGTTAGGTTTTCTTTGAACTTCCTTTCCATGATCATTAAGTATGAATATTTAGACTCCATTCTCATTCCATCACCGAGACTCTCTTTTTTTCCAAAATATTCATAACTAGCAATACTCTATGTCACTAGCGAGATTACTAGCGAAATCACACCATAGGACACTGCACTAGCGAGACCGGAATGAACAAGACTAGCAAGATTACCTTAAGGAGCGACACCCAGCAAGACTTCAGCGAGAGTTGTGAGACGCAAAACCCTTTGCGTTATAAGCAACACTCGTTTCGCTGCTCACTCTCTAGCTCTTTTAGCGATACCACTGTTTTAACGACACATGATGACCACTGCTTTCTTCTTCCCTTCTAACTCTTTCTTTATCCTGCTAAAAATCATATTCCAGCCAAATTCAGAACTTCCTCTCTTCTACAATCTTATAAAGAAGTGAGCTTTCTGACTTACCTCAAAATTTCAAACCATAACTCTTTTTCGTTTGAGAACTATTTTCAAATGACTTCGGCTGCTTTGAATCATCTAGCAGTTCAACTCCGATTACTTCCTCCTAGAATTTAACATATTTTTGCTCGGGTTTAGCTTAAACATCCTTCATAGAAGTTGCTAAGAATTAAATTAACTTACTAATCTCAAAATTCCAGTCCTAGCTTCAACTTCCTCAGCTCACTCTTCTTCAAATACCGAATGATGTCCAGATTTATCAACAACAATCAAGCTTTTGGTTCCAGCTTCAATGTCACCACAAAAATATAAACACCTTCTTCCACCTCTCCTCGTTGTTTGTCTGCGAAATGGAAATCAATTTGAGTTCAAAAATATGTCCAAAGTGTTTAATTATTCGGTGCACTCATTTATATATCAATATAAATCACCGACTCACTAGCACTACCATCGTCTTCCTACTTAGGTTGGCTAACGCAAATCTTCCACGCATGGTTTCGGCAACGCATAGCCTCAACTCACTGTGCTACTAATTGCCCAACACCCCATCGCTGAATAGCCGACTATAGCATGGTCCTCTCGGCCCCTTTTATATGCACCAACACATACCAACCTTCAACGCATAGCAATGCTAACCTTCTAATGCATAGTAGCCTTCAACGCATACTTCCACCAACGCCAATCGCACTCTCCTTCGTTCACATCTACGTCCATGCCGAGCTACCCTCTTCAACGCATGGCTACCAGCGGCAACTCTCGTCAAGCCTCAGACATACTCTCAACGCATAATCACCCCCAATGCATGGCCAACACTTAGCCACTTTTGCTCCCACACAACTCGGCCAATTTTCTTTACTCAATGCCCGTCTCATAGTTTCTTCTTACTTGCCTTCTCCCAATGTCAGGTACGGGGCTTACACCGAGAACAGAGGCAGACTGAGAGTAGACGGAGACCGAGAGAAGAGGGAGACTGAGAGCAGACGGAGACCGAGAGAAGAGGGAGACCGAGAGCAGAGGGAAAGTCGTAAAGACCGAGAGTAGCACAGGGGCCAGGGGGCACCCGAGAGCAGCACAGGGGCTAGGGGGCACGGGAGAGTCACTCGTGAGGGAAAGGGAGGCGGCAAACAAAATGAAAATTGAAAAACATAAAAAACCCTAATTTGAAATTTCATTTTCACTTATAATATATATATATTTATAATTAGTAATTCGGGTTGGGTTGGGTCAACCCGAATTTTGAAAATTTCAACCCAACACCCAACCCAACCTGAAAAAAACTAGAAAAAATAACCCAACCCAACCCTTCTACTTCGGGTTCAGTAGTCTAGGTTGTTCAGGTTGTCGGGCCATTTGAACACCCTTATTTTGTTGGGCAAACAATCCAGACTTGCCACTTTGAAAAAAGCGATTTTCCTTAATGATCTTAACAAATAATAATATAATGGTTATTCAATGATTTCACAACCATTTTTAACAAAATTTTTAACCAAATATCTAATTGAGAATTTTTACTGACATTAAAGGTAAAATTAAAAATTCTAGATAATTAAGATCTAATTGAAATAAACCAAAAGATAATTATTTGAATTCAATTCAAATTAATTAATAGTTATTTCTCTATTTATTTATATGGATTTTATCCAAATAAATCAATAATTAATTATTGAAATCATATTCAAATAAATTAATCCTCCATATTATAAAGTTATAGTTTGTTTCTTATTCAAATAAACTTTATAATAAATCATGTAATTAATTGTATGCAATACAATTAATATTTTCTCTCATAAATTTGAATATTTAAAATTTTTCTTTCAACACAGTTGATCCTTGTTGGTTTATGGTGAGCTAGCAAGAGGACTTTATTTATAAACTTCAATGATCCAAGATTAATTAATTAAACTTTTTAATTAAATTAATATTCATTCATTAACTATAGGGAAAACCACTATAGACCCATAGTTGAACTCTTATGCATTGTAGGACAAGTTGTGTCCATGGATATAATTAATATAAGCAAGTCGATCATTCACGATTGGTTCATAATTACAGCGGTCAAATATTTGTTTTACCCCTGTAATTACCACTTTTCCTTAAGTGTCACTGATCTCTCCAATGCATAATTTGTTTATAGTCTAACCATAAACTAAGTCCCTTTTGGGCTAGTGAGAGGGTGGGGCCCCTTGTTCAAAACCCGAAATCAACACTTAAGGGAAACTACTCATCTACTTACCCTATCTGGAAATAAGTAAATTTCATATTATGAAGTTATGTTCCCAGCTCCTCATTTAGTCAAATCCCCAAAATAGTAAGCTTATTGAGTCGACAACTCGAGCCACTCTCACTCATGAAATCAAAGAACCAACCTCACAGATAGGAGTTCATAAGTCACTTAGGATTAAGATTGGGTTGCACATGATCATCTTATAAAATATTAATTTCATTAATTAACAGAACCAGATAGCACATTTTTAGGCTGTTTTATTTTGCTCGCTGCCTCATTGCTTGCTCGTTTCGCTGTCCGGTCGCATTAGTTAGTCGTCGATTGCCCATTTTTGTGCTTAGATTTGTATCACTGATGGAAGTTTGAGCATGACGATCGTGGTTCAAGCCTCAATTTGGGTAAGCTTCGGAGCTAGTCAGTTGGGTGTTGTGTTCGGTTTAAGCCAAGAGGACTAATTGGTTGTGAATTGGACTTAAATTAAGATAAGTAATCTCATTATTAGAACGCCCCAGGTGCCAGGCGATTTAATTAGTGATTGAATTAAATAGCCCTCATACATAGAAAGGTATCCACCCCCTTTATAAGGAAGGCTTCGTTCTCCTTCCTAACCGATGTGGGACAATGTATAGCCAGGGTTAATGCCATAGCCCTTACAATCTCCCTCGCTAACGAGTAAAGCGTCCCCGCTTGACCTACCTGAGGTTTTAACATCGATTCGGGCACTGGCTTTGATACCAACTGTAACAGCCCAGACCACCCGCTATACGGTATTTTCCGCTTTGGGTTACCCCTCACGGTTTTGTTCTTGGTAGGGTTGCGCCTACCAAAAGGCCTCATACATAGAAAGGTATCCACCCCCTTTATAAGGAAGGCTTCGTTCTCCTTCCTAACCGATGTGGGACAATGTATAGCCAGGGTCAACGCCATAGCCCTTACACGATTAGAACTGTTTGTGAGCATGATGATACTAATTCTTGATTGATGTGATTATGTGTGGGACTATGGGGCATGTACTGTAATTTACATTGCAAATTTACTGAAAGCATGTTATGTCTTAATTAAGAAATAACGATTGCCCTCCTAACACTACTCTGTTACCGGAAGCTTACATGTTTCGGAGGTCTATGGGTTTCCTGTTATGTTCCTGGAAACCAACGGGTTGTCTACTATGTAATCGAATGCCGAGGGGTGCCCTACTATGATTGAGAACCTTCGGGTTACCAGTTGCGTGTTAGGGGGGGGGGTTAAATCGCTCACTAGAAGTCCTATTAGCATGTTGCACTTATTGGATCTAAGTGTTTAGTTTGACCCCGGTAGTGGGGTTACTTACTGAGTATTTTGTACTCATCATTTTCATTATATGTTTTTTTTTTCAGGTAAGGGAAAAGACACATTGGCGAATGATGAAAAAAAACTTGATTGTGCCATTGGGACTAGACTGATGCTTTCACATGAGTTTTCATATTTTTCGTTTTAGTATTTGAGATTTGTCATTTGAAATAAAAACTACGTTTTCTTTTATTTATTTTTTTATCGCTACTAGAGATCTTATATCGAATTTCCTATTTTCTTACATTAATGTTTTAGGGGTACTCCGAACAAAGATTTTTGGTCATCGAATTTCTGCCTATTTTATCTACCTTAATAAAACTCCTTGATTCTTAGTTAATATTATGAAAAATGAGTCGTTTGAATTGTGTGCATGCTTAAAGTGACGACCTAGTTCAAGTCCTAGGGAGTTAGATCGTTACGCTCTCAGTTTCTCTAAGCATTTAGGATTGTATGTTTACACTTTGTTGGTTTGAAGGGGAAAAGGCTTTGCCTGCTTCGCCCCGTAGAAATTCTATTATTCATAAATTATCTTTTTCTTATTTCTTTTGAGTCAGTCTAGTCTTTCTTTTCTTTCAAGTCTACTAATAAGTGCATAGGTACTACAAAATATATATATATTGAGAAGATAGTTTGTTAGGAGTGCAAACAAAGTCCTACAAGTCTCACATTGGTTAGGGAAGAGAATGATCATGAGTATATAAGTGAGGACAATTATCTTCTTTGGTACGAGGCTTTTGGGGTGAAACCAAAAGTAAAGTCATGAGGGTTTATGCTAAAAGTGGATAATATCATACCATATTGTGGAAATATTTGGAGGGCCGTTGTACCTAACAAGTGGTATCAGAGCTTTGGTCTAAACCTTACTGTGTGGGTGAAATTCTCAAATTCCAAACAAAAAGATTTAGTGAGCCTCGTTTATGTTCTATTTTGGTAGCCTTATGGTTTTCCCTATCTTGATAAGAGCAAGTGTGATCCACATGCTCATGCTCGTGCTTGTGTGCTCTATTTGGATGTTGACCCAAGATGAATGAGATGTGCCTCGAGATAGAAGAGCAAGTTGACTCGGGATGAATTGGTGTGTCTCGAGATGAAGAGCAAGTGACCTGGAATGAACTAGAGGTGCCTTGAAATTTAGATTAGGCTCTCATCGCTAGGAGTGGATCGATTTGTTCGAGGGAAAACTCAAAATGGTACTTTGTACGAGGAGAAGATTGTTAAGAGTGCAAATAAAGTCCCACAAGGCCCACATTAGTTAGAGAAGGTGTTTATACTATAACATAATTGCAAACTAAAGGGCATTTTGAAATGGGAATGATGAGGGTCCTATTACAGGTTTTAAAAATAAGAATTATTATGGCCTTGCATGTTGTTAATTGAAACAAGACAGAGATGTTGGTTTTATAACATTGCAAGATATTTAATTGAGTTATGACGACGAGTCGAATTTTTAACTTGGTCTACTTGGCTTATGAAATAAATGCTTGATCAATCTTGGTTGCTTGGTTAATTGAATTGGTGGTCTAATATGTAACATCAATTACCTATAATATTCATCTTCTAATTATCTTCACATATCTTAGGTTAATATTAGTTTCAGGTTTAGTTCAATTTATCTTTTAGATTTTCAACATAAAGTTAGTGTCAGTATCTGTTGTTTTCAATTGGAGTAGAAAAACAATCCTAATGGACAATACTCTTAACTCTATTTCTATATTAACGCTCGACATCGTAAACTTACCGTAAAACTAATCGTTTTGTTAAAGTTTTAAAGTTGCATGTCACATTAATGGGATAACAATTGTACGTTACTACACCTTATTTATTTATTTGTTTAATTTGAGGACTCAATTTTGTTTAAATAATAGATTTTAGAGAGAATAAACAAAAAGAAAACTAGAAAACAACAAAACTAAGGAGGTTAATTAAACCTAGGTTGCCAAAAGAGTAGATTGTTCTTTTTTCTTAAAAAGAATCTACATAATTTTATTATTAAAAGACACGAGTCTTTCCATATTTCCATAGTACAATATATGTTATCCATTTTGGACATAATAAATTTGCGTATATTTTCTTGTATGCATGTTTCATAAAAAAGTCTTTTATTAAGACAAAAAAAAAAATTATTATTACTCAAAATCGTTTCTACTTTGTTCTCATTTTCAACCGGCCAGGTATGAAAATTTTTTAAAATCTCAAGTGTTTGTGCCAAGGAAGTGAAGTTGGAAAGTTTGAGAAGTAGTAAAGTCTGGAAGCCCATAATGTCCGGAGTTAATAAAGTATAAAATTGATGTTTTTTAGACGTGGAGCTCATGATCTCTTTGGACCAGATAATTAAGGAGTGGACTTTACAATTCCATTCTCTCCAACTCTTTGGACCAAACACCTTTTACTCCTTTGAAGAAAAAGGAAACCTCATAGTGACATTTGTTTTTTGTAAGTAATATTTTTAATACTTAATTCTCGTAACATGCACAATCTGTCAACCACAAAAGAAGATTTTTTTTTTTCTTTTTCTTCTCGAACAAAGAATTCAAATTTTGACCTATTGGTCGGAGAACTTATGTTTTAATTGGTTGACATCGATTATATAGATTCAACATGTAGACTTTTATAAATTCTAAGTAAGCTACTTTATTATTCAAATTCCATACACATTTATTATTATACCATAACATGATTACACATGCTGCATGCATCCTTCATAATTAACCTACATAATATTACATACAATATTACATACAAAAGATCCTCATTTGGTACCATCTTTCTAGCTGACCCTAGCTAGGAAAATGAATATTCAACTTATAAAAAACACAAAAACTCACCCAAATTATACACCACTCTCTATATATGTAGGTATTTATTTAGACAAAATCCCCTATTCCTTGGTCTCCTTGTTACTCCAACAATTATAGTCACTTCTATAGCATCCATGGTGATTATAATCACTAGTTTCATATTCTTTTCTACCTCTTAACATTTGATTCTCACCAGTTGGATTCTTCTCTTGCCTTTCATCTTGCAACTTAAAATGTCTTCCATCAACAGGAAAGAAAGTGTTCATAATCAATGCCAACAGCACGACTATGGCGACTGCTACACATCGTCGTCTCATCTTCTCAGCTGCAAAAAGAAAAGCAAAGACAATTTGTGATTCAATGTTTTAGAATTTTTATGGATTCTGCATGAAATGTAATGAAAAGGGCGTTTGAAGGGAAAAAGAATGAATAATTTACTATTTTGACTTCTTCTTTTGAGAGAAAATATTTGTTTTTGGTGGTTTTGTGGCTCTATTATATGAAGGAGGAAGTGTTCTTTTATATGGTTATTTTAGTGGGATTTTTCATCTCCACCAAACAAAGGCAAAGTTTAAGTGGGTCGGCCACAATTCTTAGACATTGCTTTTTAAAATACATTTGAATGATTGAGCTGAGAAAACTTTCTGTATAAATAGAAGAACTTGCTTTATGTATATGGAGAAACTGTGTTAATAATTTAGTTTCATGTGAAATTACCCTTGGGGAAAATTTTACATTGCCCTCTTCATCTTTATTTTGCACAAAATAGGTTCAATATATTCACAATTGGGATTTATTTCAGAAAAAAAAAAACTTTTTTCTTTCAGTTTCTTTAAAAAGTTTAGATTTTTTTTTCTCAGTTTCTCTAAGAAGTTTAAAGCTTGTATTAATTAAATTGTTAAACTAATAATTGTATCAATATTCGAACCTTAAATGTTGGATCATGGCCACATTTATCATAAGCGAAACATAACTCATCAATGGTAATATGAAAAGTGGGCCCCATTTGATTATGCTTGTTATTGTTTACCTCTGTTTCATAATCGTAATAAACTTATGGCATGTTTGGATTTGTTTAATTTTTAAAATAAGTAATTTTGAAAACAATTTATGTGTTTGACAACCACTTAAAATTGCTTTTGAAACACATTCAAAGTTCATTTTAAACAATTTTTTATCAAAAGAGTTTAAATACAAAACGATTTTTTTGAAAAATATTTTTTCTCTAGTTAATTTAAATAGGCCGTTAGAGTTCGTTTCCAAATCTATAATAAAAATGGATAATTTGATTGAGGAAGGAAGATGCTTAATCTAATTGTCTTTGAAAATTTGGTGAGATCTACTATACCTTTACATACTATTACTATTATTGTTATAAATATTTTTACTATTGCGGTATGAGAATTAAGGATTTATTATAGTAATAGTGACGGTAACAGTAATACTAAATGTGACAAATTCATAATTCTAAGTAAATGTTATAAAAAAGCAATCTAATTATGTTTGTTATAGCATATATTACAATTAATATATCAATGGGATCTCATTACGATTCTACCAATTTTAATTACAGAGTTGTAAACGTGGCCTATCACTTTTTTATATGCAATCGTTGATGTAAATCAGATAGAAATAGATGAAATCAAATAAATAGTTGTGGTTTTCTAATTAAACTTTAATCTTAAATCATTTTTTTTTTCTTATTTGCTGAAACGTTGAGAGGAGAGTAATTCTATTTACATGACTTTGAGAGGATTTTAAAAGAAATAAAATAAAAGATACAGTAGATAGCCAGATCAGAGAAAAAAAATTAAAAAACATAGCATCTCTTTCAAATATTTTTAAATAGGAAAAATATTGATCGGTCATTATTATTTTTTTTATTATTATTATTATTTTTTAATAAATTTCCAAGTTTTCTCTCGTCTATTATATTCATTTTTTTCTTCATTTTTTCTCCACCGTGAAGAGATGATGATATTTTTCTTGAAGAATTGAAGTATATAGCAATATTTTATATTTCAATTGAAAAAGTGACAAAACTGAAATTTAATAAGAATTTTACAAATCTATTGTGGAGCATGTGATCTCACTTTTTCTAATTTTTGATTGGCCCCCAATCTGATCTGTAGTACATACATTGTTATTGTTGAAACTGAGTTATTAATATTTATACATACAAGATAATTATTAACTGTTGAGTTACTAGTTTTCACCTAATTCGGATTAAATAAATCAAAAATCAAAACCGTAGGAATTTAGTTCCTTATGATGAGTCATATAAATTGGTTGGCAACACGTGGATATTTCGTGTGAAACACAATTTTGATGGTAGTATTGAAGGTCACAAGGCACAAATAGTTGCCAAAAGGTTTCATCATACACCAAGAATAGATTTTGTCGAAACTCTCAGTAAAGTCATCAAATCATATCATCACAGTGGCTATCTCTCACAATTGGTGCATTCGTCCAATAGACATCAATAATGCTTTCTAAATGGCCATCTAGATGAAAAAGTCAACATGACCCTCAAACATTCTTGAAAAGTGTGTTTTTTAGCCTTGCATGTAGAATGATTTTTACTTGGTATTATTAGATTTGATGTCATTTGATAGTGTTGTTCAGAGTTTGAGCACAAGAACGAGATTCAAAATTAAAAAGAGTTAAAACACACAAATTCTGATCAACGAAGTCAAAGAAAGGGCCAAAACTCCAAAGTACATATAAAATAAAGGCCAAAATAGCAAAAAAAAAAAAAAAAAAAAAAAAAAAAAAAAAAAAAA
>QLSR01000052.1:1021098-1037565 GCA_031780015.1 Citrullus colocynthis
AAAAAAAAAAAAAAAAAAAAAAAAAAAAAAAAAAAAAAGCCGCTGCAATGGTACGTGCGATGTTCAAACCCTACAGTACACATGGGGAGAGTGTCACGATGCCGTATAAGATGATGTGCAAATTGTTGGCCATAGAACCACAACTTGCAGTGTCGTGTAGCACTGCGGCGCCAATGCTACAAATTTGGAAAGTTTTTTGTTTTTTTTTTTTTTTTTGGTAATTTTTCTCTATAAGACCTAGGGTTTTCAGTTGACCTCCACACGAAATTACAGAGCCTTTAAGGGTTTTAAGCTACAGAAAGTGTGAGAAAGTAGGGATTTCTTTTGACACCGTTCGTTGATTCTAAAGATCAAATGAAGGAGTTTCCGACATTCTTCATCGACGGGATTCACAATGACATTAGTGTTTCTCTATTTCATTTATTTCTTTACTCTTTATAGTTGTTGCATTACGAGAGTATGTTTGTAACATCGATGAGTAGCTAAACATTTTAGTTTTAGGTTGTTGATGAATTTGTTTATGGGTTTAGTTGATTCTTATTGTTTTTATATTGGATGATTGTGGATTTGATTGTCTTCCAATATTAGTGTGCTTCTCTACATTTGATTGATCATTGATGCATGTTAAATTAAATGTTCAATTATAAAGACGTTATGTTTAATTAATCAACCTATAATATTTAGATTGATAATGAATGTTGAACATGACTATGTTTAATTCCATGCTTCTTAATTTGGTTTCAAAAAATTAATAATTAATTAGGATTTCATGAGAAAATATTGTTATTGAAAGATAATAATCAAGAAAATAGTTTCTAGACTTAAATATATCATTAACACAAAGTTCCATGAAATATTTACACGATTTAATGAATTAAATAAGGAAATCAACACCTTGAACATTTTTTTTCTCTTGGATTTCAACCTTTGTTTTACTTTTCACTTGTCTTTTGTTATTTTCCAATCACATATTGTTCGAAATTTCAATCCTTAAATACAATCAACACAATTTTAGAATAGATAAGCTAAATCCGAGTATTTGATCGTTCTCTTAACCTTTTACTATATTATATAACTTAACGTGTGTAGTTGTGCTTTACCCGAAGTTTTTGGCATCAGCCCCGAACCTGAGTGATTTATTGATGAGTAGTGTCCTAGCTTTTCTTTTGTCTGTTAAATCATCATCTGTATGGACTCAAACTTTGCTCCCACACCTGCTGTTTCTGAAAACTTGTTAACTATTAGTTTATGATGGAGATCCTCTTCCTAATCCCACCAAGGATAGAAGTTTAATTTGATTGGTGCATTCCAATATCTTACACACACCGCCTAAGATCTCATTTATCATCAACAATCTAAGTCAGTTTCTTCAACGCCCAACAATATCTCATTGGCGAGCAACAACGTGTGTTCTTCGCTATCTAAAAGGCTCCATATCCATTATGTTCTACTTATTCAACAACCATCTTCATCCCTCAATTCAGTTGGTTATTGGGATGCAGATCCGGTTTGTTGCCCTGATGATAAAAAATCCATCGCTGCCTATTGTATCTTTTTGGACAATACATTAGTGTCATGGATCTCTAGAAACAACATGTTGTGGCTCGTTCTATTATAGAGTCAGAATATAAAGCTTTAGTAACAGAAATTTGTTGGCTTGAATCCTTACTCATAGAAGTTGACCTTCGTGTCCTTCTCGCATATCCATAGTCTGGTGCGATAGATCGACAACATGAGTGCCCTTTCTTTGGTCTGATTCATCCAAGATTCTAGCACTTATTGCCTGAAGATCGTCCCTCTTGATCAGTCCATGTACACGAATAATAATAATTTTTTTTAGAACATTTTAAGTAACCATGGGGTTAAATATAACTTTAAACAGATTGGAAAATTGGACTGTAAGAAGTTCTTTGGACAAGTTTGAATGCCAAGCAATATGTCCAAACATAGTTAAGGAAATATCAAAAGACAACTTTTGCAACCTAGTTAACGAAATATTAGAACATAAACGCCAGTATATTGGTGTGTGACTCTACTCTCTAGTACGTCTTAATTAATTTAAGTAACGAAATATTAAAAGACAACTTTTGCAACCTCAGGTTGGCTTTGGAAATTAAAAGCAGTTGAGGCTGGCGAACAGAATAGTAATAAACAAAACCAAAGCAAAAGAGACAAAAATAAATAAATAAATAAATAAAATAAATAAATAAATAATGAAAAGAGAGATATGCTTGGAAGTCCAGCCAAGTTTTATTCATCAAACATAACCAAAGTTGATGTCCGCTCCTTAAATCACTAATCAATTTTAGAAGTTTTAGTGGATGAATTATGATAAATTTATAAATTATATCAAATACTTTTATTAACAAAAAAAAATCTATATTATATATTATATAAGTTGAGAAACAAAAGACACTACAAAGAGTTCAAATACATTTAAGTCATCAATCAACTAAAAAAATTAAGCTAATGGGTTGTGGTAAATTTTAAGAGAAAATATCAATTGTGTACTCCTAAATTTTAGAGATTGAACGTATCAATTAAAACTCTAAACTAATGATTGTATAAACCCTCTATTTAAACTTGGTTTTAAAAACATTAATCAATTACTTTCACACATGCCTAAGACTTCTTTCAATGCAAGAATATAATAATCTAAATTAGAGAAAAATAATGTGAGAATCAAATAGATAATGATAGTTATAAAACATGCATAGTTTTTCTTGTTTGAAAACCAAAAACCAAAAACATATTTTTAAAATTAAAAAACCAAATGGTAAATAAACGAGGTCTTAAGTGGTTTTGAGCAAATTTTAAATGGAATCGAGTGAAATTAACTACATATTATTAATATAATGTCTAAACTGATTCAAGTTGAAGGTTTAATTCTATTAATATAATAAATAATTTGTGATTTAAATTGATAAAACTCCAAAAATTACACATATAAATGAATAATTACCCTAAAATTAAATTCCTCACACTCCAAACTTAGAATGATGCATTATCCCCAATACATCAAATGAATAAAATCGTCACTTAAAGGAAGTAATAGAAGCTTGGGAGCATAGGGGAGTCCATTGAACAGGTTGACGGAATGAATACTTTGTGTTGCTAAAAAAAAACATCTACAGTAGAGACTAGAAAAATATTAAGCATGTCATGGAAGTCAATCTACTGAACGCAATAAAGGAAATAAGAAAGGAATTTAAATATCTTAAAGCGATTAAAAGCTTGGGTTGCCTCCCAAGAAGTGCTAGGTTTAACGTCTGAAGCTAGATGACAAAGAAGATTCTTTATTAAGGTACATAAAAATTCACTCATTTTTCGGGCCCTTCTTGTATCCCTAGGACCCAAGTCAAATCATCACTCATGCATACATACAACCTAATCAATACATTTTCATGAAGAAAATATCCACAAAGTATCCATAAAGTATTGAAACTTTTCAATATTTGGCAATCACAAGAAAAACATTTAGATGGGCTCCCTTAAAAATTTCAGAAAAAAAAAAACTTCCAAATAAGAAATTAGACGCAAGAAAGATTAAAAACATAATATGGTTTTCAGAACAAAGATAACCCAAAATACTAGAACACATGTAAATTCATGTGACTCATGCAAAAGCTCTAGCCTAGTCCCCATTGGTCAATTAAAATTTCCTGCCGTCATTCGCTAGAGTGTCCTTTCCTTTTCTTGGAAAGAAAAACAAAATAAAAGAGTGAGTATAAAATACTCAATAAGTAACCTCACTACTGGGATTAGGCTAAGCACCCATATCCAAAATGTGACAAACTTGTAAATTATACAAACTGGTTTAAACTGTGATGGCCATCTAGTGAACGATTTTAACCCATCCTAGCACACATCTAGTCGCCCGAAAGCTCACAAACGTAGTAGCACACCCGTCGGTACCCTGTAGCATATAGTAGAAAAATCCCGTCGGCCTCCGAAAATATAGTAGAAAACCCATCAGCTTTCGAAACATAGCAGCAAACCTGTCGGCTTTTGGAACATAGTAGCACTAGGAGGGCAAATGTCACTTCTTAATTTAATACATAACATGCTTTCAATGAAATTCAACATATATCTCATCATATAACCCAAACTCCACACAGGATTCTATCATTCACATGCTAAAATTAGTCTCACGTGAATATTAATCTCATGCTAGTATAAATTTCATGCTAGTATCATTCTCATACTAGTATCAATCTCATGCTATAATCAACATACACAAAAAATAGTTCTAGTCATAGTAGGCGTTTCCATTTGCCCAAACTAAGAAGTGAATCAGCTATCTAATTTTCCTGGCACATGGCAAATTTTTAGTAGTAAGATTACTTACCTTGAAGCAAGTCTAAATAACCATCAATGAGTCCTACCTTAGGTTGGTAAAACTTGCAACACATGTCCTAGTCATAAAACATAACCAAATATAAGTTAGTTATTAATAATATATAGAAGTCTCTATCACTAATATAATGATATTCATGCATAAAATTATAAAGGAATATCATAGTATATCAGTTATAATCGACTTTAATATTTGTTTAAGATCTATCACTCGATGGAGTAATATCACATGTGAATATTAATAGACTATGATGAAGGTAAAATAGGAGAAATTTATATTTTACTCGTTATGTTTGCAATATTTCTATAATATATATTTTATATATATATTTACAAATATTTTGGTATTTTTTTCATTTGCTACAAATACTCTAGTTTTAATTCTAACTTCACCAACTCAAAACTCCCGTTTTATTTTTATTAAATTTAATTCAACTCTAAGAATTAATTAATTTGATTGAATTTCTTGAGATTTTACCTTGTTCTACTATTCTTATAAATAATACCAAACTCATTCTGTTCTTAGAGTATTCAACTTAACCCTCTTTCCCACTATTTTTATACTTCATAAATTCCATTTTTGTTTCGTCTATAATTTCTCGCTCATTCTGACATCTCTTAGATTCTTAGTAATCCTAATTATATTTTAGCCTCCAAACAACACCTATATATTATATACTTTACACGTAACAATAAAATTAAAATATCAAGAAAATAGGTTCATTTGTAAAAAGAGGAAGCAAAAGTGGGGCTTTTTTCCATTTCTAGTTAGTATTTAGATTTTACATCAAAAAGGAATTTGTACAAAGCCAAAGTGGGGTGCTTAATCATTTCTTTTGAGCCAATTAACACTAATGGGATTGATATTATTGGCACTATAAATAGGGAAAATTCAGGTAGAAAGCTATGTGCTTTAGATCTAAAATAGTAAAAGTCAATCTATAAGGTGACAAGAAATTGCTTGTCGGCTTTGCCTTGTAATGCCCAAACCCTATTTACTTTTTGCTTGCTTTCTCATTAAATAATTTTTTTATATTATCAAAAAGTGAGATTTCTGTGATTAATGTTAGCATAATTACTTTAAATCTATATTGAATAGATTGATCTTAGGATCATTCATGCCAAATTGTCAAGAATAAATAACATGTCGGACTCCATTGAGAAATTGATGATAGCTTCAAGATGACTATTGTTTTTCTCAACGAAAACTCCGAATGCCTTATTGGGATCTCTCTCAAGATGAGATTCAAAAAAGATTGAGTGCTTTTGGTGTATTGGAGTCATAGCCTAAGATCTCTTTATATACTAGTTTAATTAGGGTTCCCATTAAACCTTAATCAATCTAGGCTTCTATCCATTAAGTCTATACTCAATTGAGAATCTAAGACCTTTAATTAAATAAATCATATAATAGAGCTCAATCTAATAAAATAACCCAATATGATAAAATACTAATCCACATACATAGCCCATATTTTAATTATATGTATTTTAATTTAAAATACGTCTAACAATTAATTATTTCATAGAAATCATATTGTGCCCTCTCTTTAGTAAACATTATCAAATAATAATGATTAATTCTTTTTTTTTTCTTTTCATTTGAATTTTTTATGTAGTAGTGTGAATTACTATTTCAGTTTGTTTGGTAATTATCGACTTCTTTTTTGGGTTTAACACCGGCTATATGAGTGTTTTACACGGTGTACTTGAGAGTATGTTATTGCAATTTCAAAGAGCTCTAAAGGTTAAATTCTTTGAAGTTATTTAATATTTTTCTTTTTACTAACTTTCTAATTTTAAAGAATAATTATTTTTTATTGGGAGTGTTTGTCAGTTGAGTTGAGTTGGTAATAATTATAGGGAGAGTTAGATTGTTTGTGTTTGGGGTGTAGAGTTGGATTGAGTTGAGTTGGAATATATGTGTTTGTTGTCTTGAGTTGAGTTAGAAACTCCGTGTTTGGAGTGTTGAGTTGAGTTGAAGTAAACAAATATATTCTGCTTTTTTTTTTTCGCTTTTTTTTTATTTTTGCTATTTTTTTCTGCTCAGTCAGTTTTTTTTCTCGTTTTTCTTTTTAATTTTTTGCTTGTTTGCTTGTTTGTCTTTTTAATTCTTTGCCTTTTTTTAGTATTTTTATCTATTTGCTTTTTATTTTTTTTCTTTTTGCTTTTTTTTTTGTTTGCTCGTATCTTTTTTTCCTTTTTTTTTTATTTGTCTGCTTTTTATTTATTTATTTATTTCCTCTTTAGTATTTTTTTTTGCTCTTTGTTTTTTGTTTTTTGTTTTTTTTTTTCTATTTGGTTTCTTTTATTTTTTGTTTTTTTTCCTTTTATCCCTTTCCCATTTTTTTCCTTTCGCTCTATCGCTCTATCTCGCTCTCTCTATCTTTCTTGCTCTTGCTATCTCTCTCTCGCTCTCTGAAAAAAGAGAACATAAATCCAAAAAGAAAAAAACAGCAATCAAAAAGAAATTAAAAAAAGAACAGCAATTCGAAAAAAAAAAAGAAATCGAAGAAATTGAAAAAAAAAGCAGCAATTCGAAAAATAAAAGAAATAGAAAAAATTGAAAAAAGAAACAGAAATCCGGATTAAAAAAACAAAAATCAGAAAAGAAATCGAAAAAAAAATAACAATCCAAAAAAAACAAAAGTAAAAAAAGAAATCGAAGAAATTGAAAAAAAAAAACAGCAATTCGAAAAAAAACAGAAATTGAAAAAGAAATTGAAGAAATTGAAAGAGGGATGACGAAATAAGAGAGAAGACGAGGGAAGAAACCAAACAGTGGGAGACTATAGAAGATGAAGGAAGAATTGAGCGTCGGAAGTAAAGAGAATGAAAAATGACGAAAGAAGAGAGAAGAGAGAAGTACGGTGGAAAATGAGGGAAGAGAGAAGAGGGGAGAAACCAAAAGGCCTAAAATGAGGGAAGAGAGAAGAGGGGAGAATAAAACTCATTTGGTTATTAGGGTGGGTTTTGAGGAGGTAAAAAGGTGGGATTACTAAACTCACCATTTTTCTTTATGGACTTAACAAACATAGGTAATAAATACTCAACGCAACCCATACCCATTTATCAAATACCCCCTTAAAGAATTTGTAACTCGCTTGAGATTTGAAATGAGATTATTTAATAAGAATCTTTTTAATGTGTTTTATTCTTTACCCACATACTTACTAAGAAATTCTTTATGAGGTCACTTAGTTTTTAGGGTTACTCCAAATCAACCACTCCTAATTTTAGAGTTCTCGTGATTTAGAGACATTAAACGTGCATGTTGTTGGTATAGCAATTAATTACTATATAATTATATGAATTTTTTAACCATGTTCACACAATCTCAAGGTTCCTCTCATACAAATAAAGTGTTGTTTATTCATGTATCTCTCCTTTATTTGAATGTCTTTGTGTATAACTCTTTTCGTATTTTCAACATTTTATTTATTTTAATATCTAAGTTCGGTTACACAAATATAAAAATTCTAGCTTTATTTTCAATCTTGGTATTGAATAAATAAATATAGGTACATATACACTCCTAGAAAATTTTTACTTTTTCTAAAACAAAATAAAACATAAACATAGGCTTCTTCTAGGTAATTAACAACTTCAACATTAAGAATTTTAATTTTGTATGTACTTTTAGATACTTTTGCAACTATTGTCTATATTGTACAAAAGAAATATATTTTTATTCACTCATTCGGCCTCCCAATTAGGCCATAAACATAATTTTATATCCATTTTGCAGATATTAAATTTTGTGAGTGAATAATGTTGTTTATTGGACCTACATCCAATTGCCTAATTATATATGAATAATTATGTGTTGAGTGAGCCACTAGAATGAGAGTCAAACAGCAAGGGACAACACAGAAATATCAGAAGTAAAATGTCGATGAGGAAAGTGCTAAAAAGAAAGTAAATTAAAACACAACCTTCCTAAAAATAAATTAGTTGATAATGGTGATAATTATATAGATAACATGTATTTTTGATAATTATATAGATAACTTAGCTCATGAGCTGGGAAGCTCCATTTGACCTGACTTGTATTTAGAGCGTTCCAACAACCTCTAAAGTTTGATATATTACATAAAAGCATATTTAAATATTAAATTTTTATATCAAAGCCAGCATAGTTCAATTGGCATCGGAGATGTAATTCTTTAAATGGGGGAGACAATAGATGCCTAGTGCTATACATGCAAATTCTTTTGCATTTGCTATATCCGCTATTACTTTGGGTCTAGTTGTTATATTTGTAACACACTTCCTCTCTTTTTATATTACTAGTGTGATAATGTGCATTTGCACTTAAGTTTATTCACCACGTTCAATTGAATAAACTAAACTAAACTAATGAATTAGGCATCATTGTCTTCATTGTTTTACAACTCTCAAGTAAATATCTTAATAATTGAATAAAATTCACATAAATAAACTATTTCTTAACAAAGACCAGCAAATTAAACTAAAGTAATGACCTCATTAACATAAGAATTTAAATATAGTTATCGTTAGAAAGATGAACAAACCTATTTGTTATTTAAGAAATTTAATCCCTAAACCTTAAATTGGGGAGACAATAGATACCTGGGCGATCTAACCAATTACTTGAGTTCATTTGGCGTAATGTGAGAGATTTTATATTTTAGAGTTCTTTTCTAAATCGAAAATTAAAGAGAGAACTCCCTACGTATCTCATATTCCACAAGATTTAATGAAAAGGGATTATTCTTTTTCTAAGTTGATGCACGTCGATCAATTTGTTGAAATTTGCTCAACTTTTTTCTTTTTTTTTTAAGAAGGAAATTTGCTCAAGTTGAGATATTGGTTGACTTCATAAAGTCTTAAAGTACAACTTTGTTAAATGTCTTTCACAATGATGTCCTAAGATATAATATGATAGCCTATGATATTGAGATATCAATGATTCATAACAGTTTTGTTTTTTTTCTTAAATATTATTTGATTATTAACCATTTTCGTGTTAGATTTAATTTAAATCTAATATTATCATTATAGCCTATGTAGATTATCTCCTCTTTAATTTTTTAGGCCCATACTTTACTTCATCAATTAAGTAGAAGGTAATTTCTTTAATTAAATATTCTTATTGGAGGTGTATATATTTAGATAACATTCTAGGAATATCTTTTTGATTGGGTAATTAAGAAGTCTTTTCTCTTGGTTTAAAAACTTAATTAGTTTTTATAGAAAGATTAAATATTTATTGTTCTATATAATGTTAGAGTTTTATTGTATAATCTTGTCCGTTAAAACTTATGGTTAAAACTTATTATTATTATTATTATTATTTATTAGTTTTATTGGAGAGAGAGAGCAATAGAAATATGTAGAAACGGTTCTATGATTGAAATAATTGTGGGTGTAAATCATTGATGATGTGGGATTTTCCACCAAACGAGGCAGGCTTTGAGTGGTAGTATACATTTTCAAAAAAGTTGCTTTTTATTATATCATTAATTTGATAGAAATTATAGTTACCTTTTGGTTATGGTTTTGTATTAATAGCATATTCTAGATATATGTACCATAAGATAGAAAATAAAACCATTCGCATATTTGTGTATCACCAGAAAATTGACTATTTTAGAAAGTTACAACTTTTTGAAAAATTTTTTAATAAATATTTAATACACTTTTTTCAAAGGTTATTTCAACCTTTGAAAAGTGTCAAAATAGATCCCATCGGAAAAAACTTTTTCAAAGGTTTACTTAGCCTTCAAAAATTATTATTTTTCAAAGGTCATATATCTTCGATAATGGATCTTTTTCGAAGGTTTTCATTAGTTTTAAAGGCTTATAATGATATTCTCAAAAATTTTAAAACCATCATAAAAGCTTATTTATCAACAATTGTATATCCTTCGAAAATTCTCTCACTTTTACATTTATTGACAAATCAGGTTGTTTTTACTGATCCATCTACCTGTAGTACCTTGAATTACAAAGTATAAAAACTAGAATTTAATAATATAAAAAAGACAATAACATAGATAAAAGTAGACTTATGTTTGATAAAAGTACACAAAAAGACTATCAAAATTCTATAACATCAAACTACAGTCAATCAATTAGAAACAAATTCTTTATGCATCTCTGCCATCATTTTTTAAATCTATCCTCAAAATGATTTTTTAATTCGCTCATTTGATACTTAGTGCTTTTACCTCAACTTTTCTTTGTTGTTCAAATTTCTTTTTTTTTGTTGTTCATATTCTTGAATACGCTGTTTGAACTCATTAAAACGACGTTCAAGATCGCGTATATTAGACAACAATCCAAACAACTCAGAAGGAGTAACACTTACTCCATAACCATGAACACGCCAAGTGTTGTTGAGTTAGTGGTTGAATCTATAGTAACCACCTACTTAGAATTTAATATACCTGCGAGTTTTCTTCACACCCAAATGTTGTTGAGTTAGGAGGGTTTTCTCGTAAGATTAGTTGAGGGGCACTTAAGTTAGCCCAGAGACTCACATATATATAAAAACAAAAAATTCAATTTCAAGTGTAACATGAGTGTATTAATAGTTTATCAACATACATTTGGAATGGTTACCAATGTGATAAATTAATTTAACTATTATAAGTTTATGGTGATATACTAGAAAAATGATACTTTGAAACAAATGAATAAGGATTCTAATTATTAAGTCAATGAATAATAATAAATGCACGAGCACTTGTTGAATAATAAGTTTAGTATAATGAATGGTAAATTTGATATATCAATTGTATAACTGGCAAATCTAGAAAATATAAAATATATGTAATTGACCGATATATAATAATAAACCAATACACTGCATATAAAGTATATTTGATATACTATTTATATACCTTTTGATACGTCAAAATAAGTAAAATTGGAATAATAAAAAATAAAATCAAATTCAATACTTTTTTTTCTAGAGTTAGATTTGCAAATTTCAATAAACCATTTGCAAATTTGCAAGTAGTTCATAAATGCTTTTCTTTCCTTTAAACAAATTTTAATTTAGTCTCGCAGCAAAATTTTCTAATTAACAATTCCAAATATACTCTTACAAAACTCTTATATTTATATTACTCATAAAACAAGAAGTTCTTTAACATACATATTACAAAAACAGTAACAAAAGATATAAAGTATTATAGTTATCCGGTCCATGGTTATCCGACGGAGTCTTAGTTATTTATTTATATACACAAAACATCTAACCAGCTAACTATTATTATATATCCTCATTAGTCCCCAGTTTGTTTTGTGGTACTCCAACAATCCACATCTCTTCTAGGACACCCATGGTGATTGTATTCACCACTATCACTGGGGCGCCTATTTTTGGCCTTTTCATTCTCATTCACTCGAAGCGTTTGCTCGTGTCTATCCATCAGTCGTTGGAGACTCCTTAGAGTCGTCCCTTCAATTAGTACGGCTGAGCTGATCAGCACCAACATGAGGATTGCACCAAGTGTTAGTCTTCTCATTTTTCACAAAAAGCTTGAGAGGAGGAAGAAAATGGCTGATTAGGTTGAAAGAAACAAAATCAAAGAGAGGAGAAAAAAAAAAAAGGCCAAGTTATAGAAGTTTCTAATTTTCTGTTGTTATTGAAACCTGAAATTGAAGTATTTAGTGGAAAGGGGGTTTGGTTGAGTTGTGAGTTCTATTAGGCGGTGGACTGTTTATATAGGACATAAAAGGCCATTGATAATTGAAGTTTGATTGTTCATCATCAAATGAGACAAAGATTAAGTGGGTTGCCCACAAATTTTTAAAGAAATGTTTTTAAAATGGATTAGAATGATGCATATGTCGACTAATTCTGGCCTATACATAAACAGGAAAATCCCACCATGTTAGCTGAAATAGAAGCCTAAGCTCTAAAAAGTTGAGTACAATATCTTTGCTCCTCAATGTTGAACACACAAGTGTTTGCCTTGTGTATAGGATCATGCTACATGACATTTGGAAATCTTGTTAGGGCTAATAAAAGTCTAACTATAGGCAATTCAATCGAGAGAAGGTTCCTACCATATTTTAAGGCGAGTGACTTTTGAAGAAATGAAAAGTGCTTTTAGCTAACGAAAAATGTTTTTAGGGTTTGAAAACATTTTAAGAACTATGCTTGGAAATATTATGGTGTGGATTATAATCTCATATCATATACATTTGTTTGAATCAATAATTTACCAAATTTAAGAAGTTGTTTGCAAGTAAACCATGTTATTAAAATACTGTTGGTGATAAGATATAGGTTAAATAGCATACAATTTTTTATCTAATGTTTTTATTGAATTAATTGTATTTATAACTATAAATTTGAATACGTAATAATTGAGTGGGTAGCTTATAAAATTGTCACTATTTTAAGTCAAAATCATAAAATAATCTATCAAGTTCAAATATGGTTCTTTAGCTTGTCTTATAAATATAATCCTTTTAGTTTTAAAATAAGATGGGTCTCGAGTAGTTTATTCATCAAACATGCATGGACAACAAGAAAATAAAGAAGAAAAAAAAGGTTTAATTAATACTCAATAACATTTTTCACAATAAGAGCTACATTATTTCAACTTGTATACAATAAGAAACATATTGTTAAAAATATAAACTTTCAAGACTAATTGTAATCAAATATAAACTACAAAGAACTCTAAATGGTTAGAAAATAAAGTTCAAATAATTAACATAGTTATGAATCTGTGCTTTAGTAAAATTCAAAAAGTAACAATTATATGAAACTCTTTTTAAATATAGAAAAAAGAACAAAAATATTTACAAATATAGTAAAATTTTACTGTCTTACTGTCTTGATAGACAATAAAATTTTGCTATATTTATAAATATTTTCAATAATTTTACTATTTAAAATTATTTTTTCAATTCTTATATGTGACAAATAAATCATATGTCAAAATTAAATTGTCACGTAATAAAATTTTAGGGTTAAATCATTGTTTTAATGAATGTTCTAGTAGGAGTATGACAAGCGTGTTTAGTGTCAGTGTTAATGAAATAGTTGAAATCTGAATTTAATGGAAATGATGCTGATGAAAATATTAATTAAATATTAATGTTTATGGATATTTCCAGAAGAATTGCAAAAAAGTATTCACTAAAGATATTTAAATGAACAAATAATCATTTCTCAAGCTTTTTTAATATTTGATTTTCATATCACACTCTTACAACAGAAGTGCCCACCTGGCCTTGGTCTTGCATCCTTTCAGGCCCAATGCAACTCCAAAATCTTAAGATGAAGAGTTTAAGTAAAGTATCATCTATAAATACATCTCTATAAATACATTATGATAATTTTTTGAAGAAGTAATTTCTTCACCAATTAGCTCCTATTTTAATCCTGAATTTTCTAAAATCTTCTGACTAGCCTAGAATTACTTAATCTCTACAATATAGATGGTAAAGGACGTGAGAGTGAAAGAATTAATTTGAATTAGAGATGTTTAATAACACATTTTGAGTACTATCGACAATTCTCGCAATATATGAAGAATTACTAACGTACGAATGCAACGTTTCAACCACATGACTAAATGAACACTACAATATCTTAGTAATTGTATATAAAACGAGAATTAGGGAGAGAATAATTTGAACAATTCATCATGTTTTTGGGTAGTTTTAAATTGATAAAAAAAAAAAAAAAAAAAACTACATATCTATAGACTATTTGTGATAACTCAAATCATCTTTCAAGGAAAGACATACCAAATGATATCCTCTGCAAGATAACTTAAAATTTTGTAATTCATTAGTAATGAAGTGAATTTTATTTTAGGGTGATTGTGTTGGATAACACTTCTAGGGATAATAATTAAGTGTATAACATTTTTTAAAAAATTGCAAATATAGCAAAATCTATTCAGTGATAGAGTCTATCATTAATAAACTCCTATCAGCGATATGGTCTATTACTAATGGATTTTCAAAGCAGAATCTAAATTTTGCTATATCTATAAATTTTTTTGCACTGTGTTATATCTGCAATACTTTGGACCTGATTGCTATATTTGCAACTAACCCTTTATTTTAAATATAATTTAAAATAAACTATCAATAACAAATTATTAACGTTGAGGACAAATAGAGATATACTAGAAAAAGGTTAAATGACATATTTGGTCTTTATAATTTTGGAGAAAGTTAGAATTTAGTTCCTATAATTCAATAAAAATTTTATAAATAGTTCCTTCAAGATTTTATTAAACTTTATTGCTATTAAAAAAAAAAAAATTCAAACTATAAAGTCCAAATTATAACTTTTAATTCTTTCAAAGACTAAATTCTAATAATTTCACGATTAATTTACTTTTGCAACATTCTTTTCTAGAGTGTCGTTCTCACATCAATAATTAAAATATGTTTTTTTTTCTTCTTTTTTTTTTTTTTTTTTTTTTCTTCAATAAATGTGCGAGCGATCTTTGTTTTTTTTGTCCTCTCCATTTGATAGCCTTTCTCAATTTTCTTAGACTCCAACATTTTCTTTCAATTGTATCCATAAAAAATAATTTAAAAAAAATCGTTTTTTTTTTTACACCACAATATTTTATTGATAATTTTTATCCTAAATTTTAGAATTTTCTCAACTAAGGACCACGCTCTCTATTTGTATAAAAGAAACCATATGTTAGCATTTGTGAACAATGTCGATTACTTATTTGGCAATCCTCGGGTTGCATCTATTTCTATATATCTCTTTCAATTACAAGTGGAAAAAAATATATTAGAATATCTTTTTAAAAAGAAAAAAATTCAAAATGACAACTTATGATTGGATACTTGGATGGTCGTCTGCACAAAGTCCTTTTTTCATTGATTTCCTAATTTAATTTTCATCGACATGTCTATATTTCCACTAATATTTTCATATTTTTATGAGTTCGACATCAATATCTCCATTGTATCGTAGAAAAATTTACGAACCATAAGAAATAAGCAACAAAATGTCACTTATGTAAACATAATATAAATAATAAAGTTTTAAAAATAATAAAAGGTTTATTTAGTGATCTAAATTTATTTTTTTTAATTTTGTATTTTTTAATTTTTCCAGAAATATTCATTGAAATCGATATTCCCATTGAAATTTCTGTAAAATTAAGGTCTCCATATTTTCATCGCCATCAACATTTTAAACTTTGGATGCACTTAAATATTTTTTTTGATTATTTATGCATAGTATATGTACTTGCCAAGAACTCACATTGTCATTCTCCATTTTTTTTTTTTTTTCAAACTTAGTTGAAATAGATGGCGGAAGAAACACAGAAGCTTCAAATTTATATATGTTCATACTTGATGTCTGGGTCTTATAAATATGCAATAAGTTTTGGCTTTTGAAACCCACCACAAATCACAGCCAACTTGCTTTGGTCATTGGTTATAGAAAGAAGATACTTAAAAAAGAGATCAAAGTTGTTAGCATGGAGAAACTCTTCTCTCATGTGTTGTTTTGCTCATTTTTCTTTGCATTTCTTTTGGTTTCAAGGCCTGCAATTTCTCAAGAAGTTGGTAGGGGACATCTGAATATCATATTTTGTTTATTTGGATATGACTACTTAATTAATTTCCTTCTATTTATTAAATATATATATTTTTAATTTTTAATTTCATTTTATTTTCATTGCGTATATATAATTATATGTTTCTTTTATTTCAATTTTTAAGAGAATTGATTTTATGTTATTAAAATTAGCATTTGTGTCAATGTTTATAGTGTTTGGCTAGATGATAAAAAAGTGATTGTGCAGCAAGGATATTCAAACAAATCTATTGTATTTTTTAAGAAAACAAACTTAGGTGCTGCCTAGGCTACACCTATTATTATGCACCATGTAGTCCAGAAAATTGTCTAATAAAAAATTGACATGTGGCAATTTTTTTATAAGTTTTTTGTAGCATGTAAAAGAAAGAAAAACATGGAATTAGATGCATTATTATTTTTTTTATTATTATTATTATTTTTTTTTGAAAAGCCCTAACAGGCCCAAAGTGTTATTTCATACCATACTTTTTCTTAAAAGAAAATCATGTCTTTATAATATATATATATATATATATATATATATATATATATAT
>QLSR01000052.1:1037663-1064422 GCA_031780015.1 Citrullus colocynthis
AGAAAAAAAAAAAAAGAAACCACATTTAAAAATAATGATAATAATAAATTACTTCAATAATTGGGAATCCAAGTCAACTAGAGAAACCGACGTTTTTTTTTTTTTTCTTTCTTTTTTCTTTTTTCTCTTTTGACAAAAAGGAATAAATTGATGTGTTGATTACATTTAATTTTAAAACAAAAAAAACATTTGGCAAATTTGACTACTCATGAGTTTGGATGGTTTTGTTGAGTTTCCTTAATGAATCATAGTCAATTTACTTTAAACATCACTTTAGATTGGAGGTTCAATCGTCCGCCTCACAATTGTTGTACTAAAAAAATATGATTACAAGCCTCACTTTTGATTTATTTGTGTTTCTTTTTATAACTTTCAGAAGATCAAAAAGAGTTTGATTATGATGAAGAAGGAGAGAAAGGACCCTCAAATTGGGGAGTTCTTAAACGAGAATGGCACAATTGCAAGACTGGACGAATGCAATCTCCCATTGATCTATTGCAGGAGAGAGTTCGAATTGTATCTCATTTTACGAACCTCAAAATCGACTATAAGCCTTCCAATGCAACGCTCAAAAATCGAGGCCACGATATAATGGTAAATATAATGATATCAAGTATTTTGCTTCTCTTTAGAACAAAATTATGATAAACATAAAAAAATTATTACCAAATAATTGATTAGATTCATATCACTCAAAAGTTTAACCTAATTTAAACTACAAATTGTGATGGTTGCAGTTGAAATTGGGTGAAGGAGCTGGGTATATGGAAGTTAATAGAAGTCGATATTTTCTTAGACAAATTCATTGGCACTCACCTTCAGAGCACACCATCAATGGAAAGAGGTTTGCTATGGAAGCCCATTTGGTGCACCAAAGCCTAACTGGAAAAGTTGCTGTTATTGGAGTTCTTTACAACATCGGACGACGCGACTCTTTTTTATCAAGAGTAAGTCTTAAAACTTTAATTACGATTTTAATATTAAGCTTTTCCTTCATTCTTCCTCTGCGTACGTGTTTCTCACATGGAAACAAGTAAAACTACAAACTAATTAATGATTAACTTCAAAACTCTAACTCTCTTTATTGCTATTTTCCTTTAGATGAATGAATATTTGGAAGAAATTTCGGATACACATGAAGATGCAGTATTAAATGTGATTGATCCATCGTTATTGAAGATGCGAAGTAGTTTATATTATAGATATATTGGGTCCCTAACAGTCCCACCATGTTCTCAAAATGTACTTTGGACCATTGTCAGGAAGGTACTTTTTAGTCAAAATATCTCTCTCTTATATATATATATATATATATACTTCTCAATTATTATCAAATTTGTTATCTTTTTAATGCTTAATCACTTTTATGCATCTTTTAGGTTAGGACTGTCTCACCCAAACAAGTGAAGTTGTTGCGTGTGGCTGTTCATGATGTAAGTGATTTAGTTTTTAAGGTTCCTAATAGTTTTTCATCTTTGATTTTTACTTTGGTATTAGAATTTTGATTGCATTTCGTTTGATAAAATAAAATTCAAAACTAACGTCCTCTTTAGTAACCATTTTTATTATTTTTTTTTAAAAAAAAAAAAACTTGTTTGTTTTCACATTATTTTTTTGGTGAGTTTTATCCTTTCCTTGAAACCACATTTGAATATTAATTAAAATACAAATGTTCAACGTTTTAAAGACCAATTTTTTTAGTCTTCAAATTTTAGTTCGATATATGAGAGTATACACATACATATACATTTGAACATAAAAATATTGTTTCTTTTTCACACTTATTGTTATCTTTTAGGTTTAACACTCATATCCTTATTTATGACATTATATATTTTATAAAATATATAATATGGTATAAATTGATTTATGTATTTAGGACTCTGACACCAATGCTAGGCCTTTGCAACCTATCAATGATCGAAGGATTCAACTTCGAATCAAATCAACCATATATTGAAGAGAATCAATGTCAAGCAATAGATCCATAAGAGAAATATTTCTTCTATACTTTTCTTTTCCAATACGGTGGGTAGTGGCTATCACACCATATTTTTATTTTACATTTATTACATACTTGTTATGAAATTTATGCATCTCAATAATAAAAACATGAATTAATGATTATGGTATATTAATTTTGTGTTAGAATTGGATTTGCATACTGACTGTTTAATTGTAATTGGAATGCATTTCTATATTTGGGTATGTATCAAAATTATTATTATAATTAGCATTAAAAATTCCTCGTTTGGAAAATACCTATATTCTCACTTCCACATTCTAGAATCACAAAAATAAAATAAAATAAAACTTTCAAATGGAATATTAAGTTTTTTGAGATCTCTAATTGAAATGAAAGGATTTTGTAATGATCCGTCTTTCTGAGATCTCTAATTGGAATCTTTAGGCATATATGTGATTTCAAAACAAAAATTAGAAGACCATTTAACTCAATAATTTAATGAATGTCAAAAAAAAAAAAGTTTTAACTTCGGGTCAACATAAATAAAAAAATATTTAAAGTTAAACTACTAACTTAAAGGTTCTAAGCCAAAACATGAAGTATTTTGAAAACATAAAATCAGGTAGAAATGATACTCATGGCACCATCAGTAGGTGACATCAGTAGGTGACATCATCATATGATACATTTTTTCCTTTACCTGAAAAAAAATGTAATGAAATGATGAATATTTGAAATATTGAATAAGTGAAAAACATTCAAAAAGTGTTTTCTTAGATTTAGGATTTGATTATTGTTTGCTCGATAATTATGCGTTTTGATGTGTTTCTCTGTTGATTTTGTAAAAATCAAACATTTGAATGAGAATTGAAGAAATTTGACTAATAATTCAAGAAAATAGTCTTACGGTATTGAAATTGAGCCTAAGGCACAGAGAGAGATAAAAAAGAGGTCGAAAAGGTGTAGAGAAAGCATTGTGACACTATAGGAAAGTGTTGCAAGGCTTCGAAGAAGGGCAACGCTCTGTGTCGTGCAATGTTGTGGGGTGTTAAAGCTCATGCTGCATTATAACATTGTGACACTATCGAAGATTTTGAGTATTCAATATCAATACCAACTTCGTTTAGGTTTTAGGAATCAATGTCTGGGGTTTTTCAAGGAGAGAGAAGAGTAGATTTTAGAGGGTTTTGGAGCTAGAGATGATCAAAGAGCGATCGAGGGTCGATTCTACTTCAAAGACGGAGTCGGATCGCTGGATCTCTTTCTATCCTTTTATTGGTTTTGTTTAGGACTATAGAAAATGACCCAAATCGGTGGTTTGAATCAAGCTTACCTAAATCGGTTCAGTTCAGATTAGGTTGGTTCAGATTTTTGGAATTTACCCAACATAACACGTTAAATTACTAAATTTAAAGCAAAAAAAAAAAAAAAAAAAAAAAACTTTTTTTAGTGCTTTTTAATAACTATATTGCCTAAGTGGTTTTTTCTTAAGAGTTCCCATAGTGCACATAGTTATTGTTTAAGTTAATTTGGAATGTTATCATGCCCGATTTATTTCATAATAAAAGCGGATTAGAAGATTTGTTATAATCAATATACTTAGGAGAATTAAAATTAATTATTACAGCTCGACGCGTGCATTTTTGCTTTATCAACCTAAGCAATTTCATTTCTTTTATCCTAGAGTCTGTCGTGCAAGCTATGTAATCATTGAGAACCAAAGAAAATACACACATGAGCCATCTCTTGTGCTACTAACATTAAAAAAATCATTCAAGACAATAATGGATCCTTGAAATCAAAAAATCATTCAAGACAATAACGGATCCTTGAAATCATGCATAGCAAACATGCAAACAATCAATATACTTGAGACATCCATTCTATCCAGGAAAGCTCTCATAAATAATAAAAACAAGAAAAAAAAATACTTAGATGAATGCTGAAATTTTCTATTAAAAACAAAGTCGCATAGTCTTACAATTGAACTCGAACCCACCATTGAATCAGAAAACACATCTCTAGTCGAGCATCAAACGATGATACGACTAAAATTCTTCATGAAATCTATTTGATACAATCTAAAGGGAGAAGGATACTCAGAAATCTAACCTATAAACCATGCAAAAGAATTCTTAATGAATTTATAAAAGTCATTGTGACAACATTGAGTCGCTACGGACAATGTCGAGACAGTTGTCCTATTTTTCTTAAAATGTTTAATTCCTCACATGCACACCTTCTTTGTATCAATCTCTGCAGCATTGAGATGCTATGGGCAATGTCTCGATGTTGTCCTCTCGAATTTTCTTATCTGGAAACATTTGCAACAGCGTTAAGACACTATGAGCAGTGTCGAGCACTACCTTCTCTCGGGTATTTTGGCTTGGGCTTCTATCTCTAAAGCTAAACTTAGTTCCAATTAGCCTCATGTTTCATCCCAAACCTTCCAATTAAAGATATTTAATAGCACATTTAGAGTGCTATCAACAATTATCTCTTAACATAGAGTGTACTACTAATATATGGATGCAACATTTCAACTACATGACTCAACAAATACTACAATATGTGAATAATTGTATATAAAATAGATGAGAATTGTAGATAAAATTCTTTATGTTTTTGTGAAATATTTAAATGCATAAGAAAACTACATATCCATAGATCACTTGTGACAATTCAATTTGTCCCATCTTTAGAAGAGAGACATATCATAGGGCATTTACACTCTACAACATAATTTGAAACTTTGTAATTCATTAATTATAAAGTGATGTTTATTTTAAGTATAATTTAAAATAAACTATCAATAACAAGTTATTAAAGTTAACGATAGAGATATCTTAAGCAAAAGGTTAAATTGCATAATTAGTCTCTATGATTTGGAAAAAATTAGAATTCAGTCTCTTTGATAGAGATTATTTAAGAAGATTTTATCAAATCATTGGTCTATTTTTAAAGTTTTATCAAACTAGGAGACCAAATTATAATTATTACAACTATATAAATTAAATTCTAATTTTCTCTAAATTATAACGACTCAATTTGAAATTTCAACCTCCTCTTCTAAAGTTTCATTCTTCTCTAAATGTGTGAGCGATCTTTGTTTTTTTTGGTCTTCTTCATTTGATAGCCTTTCTCCATTTTCTTTGACCTCAAATTTAATTTTCTTTCAATCGTATCCATGAGTTATGGATCATAACCTTTTCTCCCAAAGTATAGAATTTTCTCAACTCAGGACCACCTTGTTTATTTGTACAAAAGAAACCGTACGGCAGCGTTCTGTTTCCAATGTCCATTAATTATATATGTATGTGATATGTACTTGCCAAGAACTCACATTCCCTTTCTCCTTTTTTTCAAACTCGGTTGACATTGGATAACACTCGGTTGAAAATTGTGAGGTCTCTTGATTTCTCTATGATATCTCTTTAGGGTTCATCATGTTGGAATGTCTTGAATTTGTTGTATGACGCTTCGTATTTGACATATATTTAATTATTTGTGGTTATTTACGATTATGACTCTAGGGTTTAGAGAAGTGCATTGCCCCGTAGACGTAGTTAGCACACTGTTAATAAAGCATGTAAATCCGTATGTCGATTCTCCTTTATTTTATGTTTTATGTATTTTTTATATGTTGATTTTGTAACACGCCATTTTGGTGAAATCTTAGTTTTGATTTTTCTATCAAGAAAATCAGAAACTCAAATCGAAAGCTTTGTTTTTGGCTATTTTTTAAATGAATATTCATTTGGAGTTTGTGGACTCTAGTACCATGCTAAATAACATAATAGGTTCCATCTAAAAATCAATTCAAAATTATAGGAATAGCTCAACTATGTAATTGAAATTGGGAGTGAGATTGTGAGGCCGTTACTTTTCCTAAATATGAAATACTCAATAAATGAAACAGATGGTGGAATAAACTCAGAAGCTTCAGATTTATATATGTTCACACTTGATGTTTGGGCCTTATAAATATGCAAGAAGTTTTGGTTTTTGAAACCCACCACAAATCACAACCACTTTGCTTTGGTTATTAGTTATAGAAAGAAGATACTAGAGAAAAGAAATCAAACGGATGGAAAAAATTAAAAATGGATGTACAATGTTAGTTTCTTTAATTAAAAATAATAATAATAAATAAAAATAAAAATAAAAATAAAAATTTAATATCAGTTTTAAATCGACATTAGAGACATATTTAACGAAGCTATAATGTTAATTTAGAACCGACATTGTAGTTACTTAAGAGACATATTTAAGGAAGCTATAATGTTAGTTTAGAACAAACATTGTAGTTACTTATTTATTTTTTTTTCTCTCTACTAAATTAGTAAAAATTTCTCTCTTTCATTTCTTTACTTTTCCTCTTTCCGTTTCTCAAAAAAAAAAAAATCCTCTCATGCCGCTGGTTGCCTTCACCATCTCTTGTTATCGTTGTCAGTCCGCCTCCATTATCAATCTTTTAGATCTGCTTGTCGAGGTTCTGCAGATCCGTTCGCCAGCGTCAGCATCTAAGTCGGTGTCGTGCAGATCTTCAAATCCATGCTAGCGCCTCTTGAGCACTATGGCGCTCTCAAGCAAGGGCATATTCTACCTCCTAACGTCGTTCTAGCGCCTCCTAAGCACCCGCACACTTCTTCCTCAAGCCCCAATTGTAGTCTTCAACTCTCTAATTCATTCGAATTAACCTAAAATTGTCAATAGAGGTCTTTTCTACCTCTTAGATGCCCAAGACCTATAAATTCACAAAATAAATCCATTAAACAATACAAAGATCTTGAGTTTAGCTAAGGGAGAGAGCACATTTTAGGTGCTATCAAATCCTCTCTGTACACACGCTCTGATGGGATAAGGATGACTTAAACCAAGAGTTCTTCAGAGAGACTCTCGTTTATGAAGAAATTCTTGAGGGAATGGTGAGATATCTCCTTAGGATTGTGGATTGTGGATTGTTGCAGAATTGAAGCTTCTTATACCTTTTATAGGCCCATGGTTATTGAAGGAGGGCCGAAAATGGTTCTTTGAAGATTTACCATGCATTTTTAGTGTTGAAATATGGCTATGGACCAATAAAATAGCAACCACAAACTACTATCTCCATTCTAGAAGATTAGTGATTCAATACAGCGGCATCACTGAAATGATGCGGCGCATCAAGTTGAAAGTCTGCAAAATTGTCAAAATCAACGGTAAAAATTCATAAAATTAGTCCAAAATATTAAAAACACACTTAAGACGACTTGACCTATACTTAACCATGTTTTCTAATGCAATGTGTTAGCTCAACTTTAGTCTCTTCTTTTCAATTTGAAAAAACAATTGGTAACCACTTATTTAATGCTCATGCGACTGATTTTAACAAGTGTGGGAATGAACATGTCTTTAAAATTGATTTTTAGCATATTAATCCAAAATCAACTCCATCAAACACATAAAGAGGTCGATTTTTCTTCGTAATCATTTCTTGCTCTCCAAAAGGCATCCAAAACATTCCATTATATTTGCTTTTGTTGTCAGTGCCGCCAACAGAGGTTCCTCTTGATGACGTTTTAAAACTGTCATGGTTTATCCCTCATGCATCCATTTTTGCATTTTTCTTCCAAAATGGAAGCATTCTTCTTGTTTTGCAATTTATTTTGGTGGTTTCATATATATATATATATATATCCATGTGATAGTATGATCTAATTGGAACAATAAGGTATAATTAATAGCTTCCATGTCTGAAGAAGTGTTGCAACGATTGAAATGGAGAGGACAGCACTGAAATGCTACTTATGAAGTCTCAAAGCCCAAAATTTACGGAAAAATCATTTCAATTGTTAAATTGGTTGACTATTATTCCAAATGCAGGAAGTAGTTTCGAAGTGTCCTCTCCAATTCTTGTTCCCACTAAAGTAGGTTTAATATTAGTTTAGATTAACTTAAGTTCATATGTTAGGTTCTCAAGATAAATTAAGTAATTGGTGTTTACAATATTTAACCAACTAACAAGCCAATTCGAGGAACTATTCTCGGATTCAATTCACTATATTCAAAGTTAAAATTGTACATTTATGTAATTTATTATTGTTATCATTACTTTTCACATCTAATGAGAAAAGTCGCTCAAAGTTGTTACGATATAATTTTCTTTAAGAAAAATCAATCATATTAATATATTTTACTGATGTATAATAATTTAACGACAATTCATCACAGAAGCAAGGAAGATTCTAAGGATACAATTGAAAAATAACCATAAATTACATTCATTTATGTGATTTGTTATGGAAAAAAAATATAATTATCTTGACATAGTCTAAGAGTTATGAAATATTAGAAAGAGGGACAATTAAAATAGATAACTACTACATTTAATACAATTATCACCCCAAAATATTTTTTCCATGAATTTGTAGGACACCATGTTTTCTTATTTACGAAATTGGACTAGGTTGACTTAAAATATAGTCACAACACTTGTTTTAAAAGCAATAACAAGACCTCTGAATCCTGGGAGATTGCGATGAAAATTGGGGTTATGAGGTCCTCATGATGGGATCTTTCTAGTTGAAGTAGATAGTGAATAATAGGTGCTTCAGGATACATCGCAAAATTAAATTTAGATTTTTTTTTCACATAATAGGAGCAATGGAGGAGGTGGATAATCTGAGGTTTTTGTATTCGGCCCAGATGGAGGAATACGCACACCTTTTGATAATATCCCAAAGTTGATGCTCAATTCTTTATATAGAATGAAGGAGGAGAGATGCTGTGGGGGAGGTGGATAGTCTGAAGTTCTTTGACTCGGCCCAAACGGAGGAATACGAACACCTTTTGGTAATATTCCAAAGGTAATCCTAGATGGGACATGCAGTGGGAGAAGTGGAGAGTCTGAAGTTCTTTGTCTCGGCCTAGACGGAGGAATGCGAACACCTTTTGGTAAAATTCCGAAGTTAATCCTAGATGGGACATGCGGTGGGGGAGGTGGAGAGTCTGAAGTTCTTTGACTTGGCTCAGATGGAGGAATGTGATGACCTTTTGGTAATATTCTGAAGTTAATCCTTGATGGGACATGGTATGGGGGAGGTGGATTGTTTGAAGTTCTTTGACTCGGTCCAGACGAAGGAATATGAACACCTTTTGGTAAAATTCCAAAGGTAATCCTAGATGGGACAGGCGGTGGGAGAAGTGGAGAGTCTGAAGTTCTTTGACTCGGTACAGACGGAGGAATATGAACACCTTTTGGTAATATTCCGAAGTTAATCCTAGATGGAACATGTAGTGGGGGAGGTGGATTGTTTGAAGTTCTTTGACTCGGTCCAGACGAAGGAATACAAACACCTTTTGGTAAAATTCCAAAGGTAATCCTAGATGGGACATGAGATGGGAGAAGTGGAGACTCAAAAGTTCTTTGACTTGGCCCAGACTGAGGAATATGAATACCTTTTGGTAATATTCCGAAGTTAATCCTAGATAGAACATGCAGTGGGGGAGGTGGATTGTTTGAAGTTCTTCAACTCGACTCAAACGATGGAGTACGTACGTCTTTCGATAGTATTCCCAAGCTGAAAGGTGGAACTAAGTCAAGTATTCTCTTGTGTTTCAAGATAGAGAAATGGATATGACTTTTTGGATGCTTTATGATGTGATATCTCAATTCATTTTCCAGAACAAACATGTCTTTATCAACTACGAAATCATTTTTAGCATTTGTTTGATAGATTCCAAAGTACAACCCGAGGAGTATGAGAGCAGATGCTCCAAAAAACACATTAGAACTAATTGACACCATTTTTGCCTTGTATTTTCCCTTTTTCTATTGCCTCGTTTTTATATAGCATTTGTTTATCAATTGATATTTAGGTAATATTCGGCATAAAACCTAAAAATAACGTTTTAGTTTTAGACAAACAACAAAAACACATAATTTGTTTGAAATTTGTTTGGTAAGAAGTTTTTAGAATAAAACTAACATGCCAAAATTAGCATTTCGGTACTGAAGTTTGTAAATGATATTTTCAAAGTTTTTCTGTTGGCTCAACTTTAGTCTCTATTTTTAATTTAAACGAAAAAACATTGTTAATGACTTATTTTATGGGGATGTTTTCAAAAATAAAAAAAATATATTAAAAATAATTACAAATATAGCAAAATTTTATTTTTTATACGTAATAAACCGTGATAGACCTAGATAGACATCTATCACTTTAATAATACACACAAATAGATGTTTATCTAGTTCTATCTCGGTTTATTACAGGTAAAAAGTAAAACTTTATTATATTTGTAAATAGTTTGATATTTTTTTCTATTTATAATAATTTTTTTATGCCTTTTTCATGCGATTGATTTTAATAAGTGTGAGGTTGAACTTGTGACCTATTAAAACCATTGTGATTTATCCTTTATCCGTCATCTTTTTTTTCAATTTTTAGGTCAAAATCAATAGCCACGTTTTCCTCCAAACTACCATCATTTTATGTATTTTGCAATTTATTTTGAAGTTTTAACATATTTATGTCACTTTTAACTAATTTACGGTATGTTTGAAATATTTTTCAATTGTTTAATTTAAAAAATAAATTATTTTAAAAGAAATACAAGTGTTTGGCAATTTTGAAAGCCATCGGTGTCTTTATTTTAAAGAGTTGTTATTGAAAGTGTAAAAAATAAATAAATTTTTTAAAAACATTTACTTTTTAAGTTAATTCAAATCAGCCTAGTTTGTTTTTGCATAAATAGATGAGCTTTTGGCATGTTATTTGTTTGAATTTCAGGTTTTTTTAGAAATTGAACACAATGGGGAATTTATGAAAAATTGGAGATTTTTTTTTTTAGCATAAATTAAGAAAATATAGTGAAAAGTTCCAAAATTGAAAAAGAGAGAAATTGAAGAATTAAAGATTAAAAATAAGAATTAAATATTTGGGAGCAAAAATATTCCTTATTTAATTATATTATAGACTTCCTAAATAACTTATTTTCTAATTTAATATATCACTTGGAAAGGTGTGAACACACCTAAATTAAGAAAATCATGGTTTTATTATTGAATATAGATTATAAAAATCGTAACATGTATATGATATATAAAATAAAAACAATGGTATAATAACCATGATATTGAGAAAGAAAAATGAAGAAATATTTCCCTTTTGTGTGTGTCTATGAATCATTCTCCTCCTCCATTTATGTTTGATTTGATTCGAAGTTGAATATTTCTTTTATTGAGAGGTTGCAAAGGTCTTGCATTAGTATTCGAGTCCTGCAAATACAAACCAATTTAAACTACATTATTATATATCTTGAAAATAAGATTTTTTTTAAAAGAAAAAGATTACAATATTATGTCACAAACAAGGAAGTAAGAGTTTGAATGTCTTGTAATTTTTTTTTATTATTATTATTATTTTTTTTTTTCCCACAAAGTGTTAAAGAAGATAACATTATGAATTTGCAATATATCAAGGGATAACAAGGAACTTTCAAGCTTGTTTATTTTTGCTTTATTTATTTTTTTCAAAACAATCTTATTAAAATATTTGATTTATTGGTCGTGACATGAGCTCTAACCAATTTTAATGCTACACCTTCAATTTTATCGAATTAAACCTAAAACGGGCATGTAAGTATGCTTTCCGTGAACTCAAATTATAAAACTTAGTTGAACAATTGAGAATTTTAGCTAGTGACTTCACTTTTTAAAGCATCGTTTGATAACTCTTTGATCTTTTTAATTTTGTGTTTAATACATTTTTGTAGTTCGAAAAATGTCTAGTATTAGAAACACTCGACTTTGTATCTTAATAGCTACTTGTTATATTTTATATCATACATTTTTTAAACTTAATTGACATATCAAGCACAAATTAAATCTGCATCCTATAGCTTTTCAATTTTAATTTATATCTAAAAATCAAAACATATATTCATTTAAGAACAAAGCTGGTAATTTAACTAAAAAAATATGAAACAAGAAAGTGTTATTGAAATGGAGTCATAGAGTCTATCTCACTTACATCATGAACCGCCACACGAAGTAATTTTACTTGTTCAGGTGCAACAGTCCTAACCTACAAATATATAAGAATAACGATTTAAGCAAAAAGAAAATAAAACTAATCTGAGAACAATCGAGTAGCTAATATATACAAGATGAGACACAAAGAGGTTAATGAAAAATACCTTTCTGACCATGGTCCAAAGTACATTTTGAGAACATGGAGGAACCGTTAGAGAGCCAATATATCTATAATATAAACTGCTTCGCATCTTTAACAACGATGGATCGACCACGTTCAATACTTTATCTTTCTTTGTATCTGATATTTCTTCCAAATGTTCTTTCATCTGAAAAAGGGAAGGAAAAATAAATTCGACCATTTGTTTGTTTTGACTTGTTATGAAAAGAGAACATTTTTACTCAATAATAAAGTATTTCAATAGGCGATTTTGGGTGTAACTTATTAATAGAAACATGTGAAATTTCATTCGTAATCTTTAAATGGTGTGGTTAAGATTTTGAAACTTTACTTTGGATAAGAAGTGGTCAGGCCGTCCTATGTTATAGAGAATTCCAATGACAGCAACGTTTCCTGTCTGGCTTTGGTGCACCAAATGAGCTTCTAAAGCAAACCTTCTACCATTGATGGTGTGCTCGGAGGGTGAGTGCCAATGACATTGTTTTAGAAAATATTGAGTTCCATTGACTTCCATATATCCAGCCCTATCACCCCATTTCAACTGCAGCCATCACAATAATATTACATACAAAATTCAAATCAGGTTAAATATATATAATTTAACTCAACAAAGAAATATATATATACATATAATTCTAGAGAATATAAATTTTCAATCGAATACCTGCTTAATACTTCAAGACTCGTCCAATTTTAGTTTTTTACTTTCAAATGTTCAATTTTAGCTACTAACCCATTTAAGATTTATGAAAGTAAGGGGACTCAAGTTGGATATTTCAAAGTACAATGACTAGGAGTGCGACCAAAAACTGAAAAACCAAAAAACAAATCGATCCAAATCAGTCCATTGGTTTGGTTTGATTTTTAGTATAAAATTGGATATATTGGTTTGTATTTGGAGAAAACCAAAAAATATTGGTTCGGACTGATTTTTTATTGGAGAAACCAATCAAAATCGAATTGAACTGAGGGTATATATAGATGCACCTAAACATAAACTCTAACATTAGATATCTTAGAGTATTTTAGTCATTATGGTACATATATATATTTTTTATCTAGAAAAAAAAAAAACCAATTACTACGGAGTGTATGTTTTTTATTTAGAAAAGTGCAAAGAAAAAAATAAAAATGCTCAATTTCAATTTAAAATTAGCAAAAATGATCCATTCAAAACAAAAGTAAAAATAAAAGTATAAGTTTCAGAGAAAAAAGAAAATGCCAAAATTGAGAACAAAAAGTCGATAATAAACCGAACCAAATAAAAACCAATCCATTGATTACGACAATTTGGATCCCTTCTTTATAAAATTAATTGGTTTTGGTCGTTGGTTAATTCTAAAACTGACAAAAATGAACTGACTATCGCCCGTAACAGTGACTAAAATTGAACAAAATAGATAGACGAAAGATGGACTAATTTGAAAAGGTTATTTTTTCATTCAAAAAAAAAAAAAAGAAAATGTGAATGGATGTTATTTTCGTTACCATTATATCATGACCTCTGTTTCTAAGAGTTGCATTAGAAGGTTTATAATCAATTCTGAGGTCCGTAAAATGAGATACAATTCGAACTCTGTCCTGCAATAGATCAATAGGAGATTGCATTCGTCCAGTCTTGCAATTGTGCCATTCTCGTTTAAGATCTCCCCAATGTGAAGGTCCTTTCTCTCCTTGTTCGTTATAATCAAATTCTTTCTGATCTTCTGCATATTACGAAAACAAAACCAAATGGGATGGTAAGTAAATTCCATTTGACTTTGATTTTTGTTTTTCTTTCTTTTTTTCTTTTTTCCCCCACGAATATGAAGTCAAATTAACCATTATTTCAAATCGAACTCTTTTCTACGAAACTGACATTTGAAATCAAATGCAATCAACCCATCAATTTGATCGGCCTTTTCTCCTGACTTTCATTCCTAATCATTAATTCTCCATTTAGTAATCATTAATTCTTCATTTAGATAAGAATTTTTTTAGGAAAAAAATATCATTTTATACTTCAAACATTTGAGTCCTATCAATATTATAATAATAAATAATAATAATCAAAATGTTTGAGTTATAACTATCTTCACTTTATTTCATTTTCAATTACCTCAACATAACTTAAACAAATTTATTCCTATCTTAGAAGTACTACCAATGTATCACAGAATTTTTCTTAAATAAGTAAAGAATAATAAAATAAGAGGAGAAGTTAGAAAAACTAGGGTTGCTTTCAAATATAGTAAAATGAACCAAAATTATTTTAAAAATTTAGTGACAGACCGTGATAGACATCTATCACGAGCAATAAACTGCAATAGACTTCTATAGTTTAGTGATGGAAGTCTATCTCAGTTTTCATTTATAATAATTTTTCAAAAAAAGTTACTCGTAATAATAATAATAATAATAATAATAATAATAATAATAATAATAATAATAATAATAATAATAATAGTTGTTTTTAAATATAACAAATGAGTCAACTTATTTACAAAAATAGCAAAATGTCACTACCTATCAATGAGATTTTGTTATATTTAAAAATATTTCCGGCAATTTTACCATTTAAAACAAATCAAAAAGAAAAAAAAAAATTGGTACTATCCATTTGATTTCAACAATGGTCTCTAATATACTATGTGAATTTTTGCATTCAAGTAACTTAATACACATGAAATATACATGCACATTAACTATATTAAAATAAAATCCTAACAAAGGATCTAAATGGCTTCACTTCTAAGCGCTTAAGTTTTAATTAATACAATTTTAGGGCTATAAGTTCAGGAAAATTTAAGGCCATAATTTGATTTTTTTTCCCCACTTTTTTTTTAAGCACATGTTTTTTTTCACATAGAAAAATATATTTTGGATGAACATTTCTGGGCTTATTCTAAAAGCACTTGGGTGTTCTTTTTAATGTTTTTACAATTTAGAGAAGCACGTTTTAATTATGTGACCAAATACTATAAACATCTTGAAGAACTAATTTTCACCTATGACATATAGTTAAGTACACAACATCAAGATTTAAATTAAAATAAAAAAAATTTAAAAAAAAAAAAAAAAAAAAAAAATGTTATTTTATACACATTTTTTGTCACTAAAATTCGGACTTGGTATCTATACATGGCATGAAGTTTTAAAATGACCATCCTCAGTTCATGATAAATCATTGAGGAATTAAAGATGTTTATTTCTAAATTTTAGCGACAAATAGACAACCCATCCAAATCTTAGAATGAATAAAAACAAAAAAAAATAGAAATGGAAAGAAAAGTAATCACATGAGAATTAATAATTAAAAAGGCATGATTGAATGGTTTCCTACCAACTTCTTGAGACATTGCAGGCCATGAAACCAAAAGAAAGGCACAGAAAAATGAGCAAAGCAACACATGAACATAGAGCTTCTCCATCCTAAAGACTTTGATTTCTTTTTTAAATATTTGTTTGTATTGCAAAGCAAAGCAAGCTGGTTGTGATATGTGGATGTTTGAGAACCAAATTTTGGCTATTTATAAGGCCAAAAGTTGTGTGAATGCCTATAAATCTGAAGCTTCTGAGTTTCTTCCATAGTCAGTTTCAAATATGTTTGAAAATAATGAGAAAGACAATGAATTCTTGGCAACTACATCACATATATAAATAATTAATGGACATTAGAAACAAAACGCTGCCGTACGGTTTCTTTTACTAGTAAATACGTGGTCCCAGAGGCACGAAGTTGGTTATTATAGTCTATGTTTGGTGTGTAAATTATTTTCGTCTGGATTATAATAGTCTGTATTTGGTGTGCAAATTATTTTAGTCTTGGTTATAGTAGTATGTATTTGGAGTTCACATTCTTTTAATCTGCGTTTAGGTTTTTTTCTACTATTTTTTGTTATTATTATTATACAAATAATAGTACCTTAAATATCATATTTTGTAAATATATAAATAAAAGCATTTGTTTCCACTAATTTTTCAAAAAATTGGTTGGATTTTAAGTTATGTTATTGTCCGTCTATTTGGTCATTTTTTGATCTACCAATATTAGTGTAGATAACATCATATTTTGGAGATTAAAAAAAATGCTAATTCTTTGACTCCATAATGTTGCACAAAAAATACATACGCAGGAGTTACTGTTGCAAAGTATAAGTCATCACAATAACGACACACAAAAAATATTGTAAATTTAAATACATGATTTCAACTAATAATATGTGTTTTAAATGATTAAAAAGGTATTTTGGAGTGATTTTAACTCTTTCAAAATTATTCCAAAAACATATACTAAATTAGACCCATACGCATGCAAGAGGACCAAAACCTTGAGAGATGGTGTTGAAAAGCCAACTCTAGCATTCTGAATGTATGGAAGGGATATTATTGAGACGTTGTCCCTAGCTTCGAGACACTTCCATCAAAGAAACATGAAGACCTGATAATGTATAAAACTAATAAATGTGCTTATCAAATATATATATTTCTTTTTGAAAGTTGTCCTTATCAATAGTTAGGTTATTTACATTTGATAGTTTGACATATAATTTATATTTGTATAAAATTTTGGTCTTCATTTTATCAATTTAATTTATACTATTTTATTTTTTATCTTGTAGAATATAAATTTATGGGTAATATACTAAAATGAATCAACTTATTTATAAATATAACAAATTGTTAGTGATCAATAAATGTTGATGGACTTCACTGTTTATCAATAAATAGTGAAATTTTGTTATATTTAAATATATTTTCCACCATTTAAAATAAGTATCCTAAATTTATAATAATTTTGAGATTTTTATACAACTTTTCATATGTAACGTTAACTTCAAATTCGGCTTATTTTTATTATTAGTTTTATCAAAAGGAGCAATATAACTTCAATACATTTGTATATTTAAATGTATATTTAGTATTTATTTTAAGAGAAACTACAAATAAATAACTAAAATCTCATTTCAATAGATATATACAAGTGAGAAACTTCACTAAATACAACAATATTAACTATTGGAACAATAATGAACTGAATATTTCACTTTAAATTTCAATTAAAGTAAATCGAAAATTTTTTCAATCTAATTAAAATTTCATCGTCTCATCATTTTCTGCTTTTTTTTTTCTAATTTATTTTAAAACAAAAGCTCTTTTCAAATATAGTAAAAATAGCCAAAATATTTATAAACATAGCAAAATTTCACTGTGTATCTGTGATAGAACTGTGATATAGATTGCAATAGACTACTATCTATGTCTATCGAGACACAGATAGTAGTCTATCGCGGTCTATCACAAATAGACAGTGAAATTTTGTTATTAGTTGTAAATATTTTCAGCAGTTTTGTCATTTAAGATAATTTTCCTAAAAATAATTATGTGATAATATTTTTACCTACCGAGGTGAAATTTTGAAAGAAGAACCATTTAAGTGATTTTAAGTTGATTTTAAAATGAAGAGTCTAAATTTATTATTCACTAATGGAAGTTTAGGTATAAATTGCTTTTTTTCCGGGAAGAACTTTAATGAAAAAAGGAAAAAAATATATATATCTTTAGGAACTTGCACATTAACATATGATGCAATGAAAAGTAGATTAGAGTTTATCGCTATATATTTAACTAAATAGAATCGTCAAATTCCTATAGAACCCACCGCTAAAATATCCTAGAGGAATCGTTTCCTCTCACGTGAAAATCCATTATTCAAGATGACCTAGCTTGTTTGACAATTCATTCGGTTTCTCGTTTTCAAAATTTTAAAAACGTTTATCAGAATAGGCATTTAGACTGCCAAGAAACAAACGTTCTGGCATTTGAAATTTGTGGGAACTGTTATGAAATTTCTATTCAGAAGGAAATTTCATAGAAACTTCTGTCTCTAAGAGGTAATTTCCAAGAAACGTTCTGCCATTTGAAATAAATGATAAATAATACTGAGGATCCAAATAGACTATGGACCCATCCAATTAGACGAACGTGTGCCATTTTGAAATTTGTGGATCATGATTATCCATTTTATTCTTATTTTTTAGAATCAAAAAGAAGAAAAATTAAAACTAAAATCATACTAGTGATTAGGAGAGATGATCTTTTTTAATACGTTAGGGTTTTGTTTATATTGTATATTATAATTTATTTATTTTGAAGTAGCTAGAAACATAACACAAAAAATTTGCTTAGCTATGATTTAAATATATGATTTATCTTTCCATAGTTTGATTTTAGTCTTTTGTATTTTTATTCGTTTTTATTTTTGGACTTTTTTTGAGATTGTTTGGGGCTTGAATGGAATTTTGAAGTCTAAAATTAATATGTCTAGAAAGTCTTTGAGATGTAAAATTGAGTTACTACCTTCTATAATTCTAAAAAGTAATTTTTAATCATAAAATAACCCTGAGATTCTGATTTTTGCAAATATCTCTTAGATTTACTTGTAAATACAGCTAATAATTTTTGAAATTTTTAATGAATTTTAATCCTAAGATAGCGATTAGATTATTGTGCTTTTAATAGATCACTTATACTTACTTATCAATACATTTAAAGATTTTTAAATTTAAAAGTTATTTTCTATATATTAGTTGCATTACACGATTTTTTCAAAATTTTCAATATTAATTTTCTAACCTCCAACAAAATCCCTAAAATAATATTGTCGAGGAGTTAAGAAAAATAAAATGCATAAAATTTCTTTTTGAAATTCTAGTTAAATGAAAAACAAAACTTTGTCTTCAAGCTCCAATTTCCATAATTTAAAGTTTATCTAAAACGGAAGCTGCAACTTCTAAGTGGTTGATACCCCTCAATCAAAGTATCACGAAAATGAACATACTTTCATTTTATGATTCCTATCGAAGATGTAGAAGAAGATAAAGACAAACTTTAGGTAGAATCTAGAGCAAGAAGGAGACGTAAACAAAGATCATCAAAGGAAAAAATTGAGAGAGACAGAAACGCACGAGAATGAAGAAGAAAAAGAGATCCAATGCTTTTTTCATTGTCTATGTCTTAGACAATGTAAGATTAAATACATGTAGGGGGCTGGTTTTGATTATTTTGAAGTTTAGGGTTCCAACTCTCTACAGTTTTTCTTCAATGTTAAATGTCTAACATTATGTGGCGGCGGGGTTAAGGCATATACTTGCATATACATTATATGAATCCTTAGGTATACTTAGTTATAGGGATATATATAATATTTCATGGGCGGAGGTTAAGGTATATATTTACAATTACATTATATTTAGCGATATATCTAATTATGAAAATTTTGGGTATATATTTGTTTACTTTGTATTTTTCAATTGCATATGTACCACACACAAGGGGTTTATATGTAAAATAGGTTTAAATATTTTTCAATAAACACAATAATGTATTAATTTCTATTACTTTATCATGGATATAGATGTTATTTGGTACATGTTTAGAAGTGATTTTTGTATGGTTAAGATCACTTTTGTTGTGTTTAAAATCACTCTAATACACACTTTTAATCATTCAAAACCAATGTTTATTTTTATACTTTTAAACGCATTTTTCATACCTATTTAAATTGATTATGAAGAAATAAAAGCATTTTCCTGAGTAATTTTGAATATTACCAAAAAAAAAATTTAACCATTTTTACATGTTGCCTGTTAGCGAGTTTAGAAACAGTTGTATCAAAATTTGGTACCAATGGTGTATTATTCGTAATAATAGGAAAAATTGAGCAATTACACTACAAAACAATAAGACCCTGCACCAGTATATTGCTTCGACACCAACCCTCCAACGATTAAGTTAGTAACAATTTAGAAACTTTTGAGTATAGAGAAATCAAATATTTTTTAGCATACCTCAAATGTAATGTGCTCTCTTGATTGTATAGAAATATTGTCTCATAACAGTTATTTGGTTAATTAACTTCCCAGATTATTAATCAGATGGTTACTAATTTAATATAACCATTATGTGTTGAATTTTTAGTGTGGCCTTGTGGTTTGTTCCTTAAAATCCTAAGTCCGTGCTTCTTCTTTCTCACAGTAGATCTTCGAGCTTCCCTGTGTTCCTTGTAGCCAAACGATAGGCCAACCTCTTAGGACTAGATTGTCATGGTCAACCCATAGGGTCGACCACATTAAACCCCATAGTCAGCAATTTCCTTGATTCTTTGATTCTTTCTATACATATTCTTTCCTGCCATGGTTGTTTTTTGTTCATAATCTTCTAAACTTTTTGTTGTGTTTATGACTGAGATAATCCAAATGATTCGAGAAGGCGAGCATGAATCAAGTAGACGACTCAAAACACAACATTTTATTGAAAGAGTAATAGTACAATTTAATCGACTACAAGAACTTGATGAAGCTTACATTAACTGAGAGGCTTTACATTCCCCTACCTAAGAATAGTATGAAGTGCTTGTTTAAACCATTCTCATGAAACTTGGTTGGTTAGTCAAAAGCCATTAAAAATTCTAAAAAATTCAATAACACACTCGTGAAGGAAATATATTATTCACCAGTGTAAGCAGGTTCCAAAATCTTATTCTTTCTAATGGAAAATCAAAATCCTTAAACAGTGGAATTTGGTACTTAAAAAAAAAATAATAATAATAAAATAAAAATTTCATGCTGCACAACATTTGCTTATGCGATGATGAAAAAGGGAGATGAAACAGTTACAAGTTTTGGGTTTCGACTCTTCATTCTTTCTTCTTTCTTCTTTCTTCTATATATTGGAACGACCAACTTGAACTTGAACCCTATGCCATGAGGTGTTGAGTATACCTCTTAAGTTCCATATCTCTTCCACTGTTTCTGGTTGCACATTCGCTGCTGAATCAACCTGCATTTCATTTAGGAATTCAACTCAAAGCTTTGCACACTTGTAAACAACCTTATACACAGCCCACCCATTCATCAATTCAATCAAAGAGACTTGCAGCTTTGTACTAGAGTTCAGATTTCTAGGTATCAACATGAGAGACTTACAGCTTTAGCAACGATTTCGGTGCTCCGTAGGACATCGAGTGTGACCTCAAAAAATACCCATGCCCACTTGTCACTGCTCGGACTATCTGCAACATATGGGACACCAATCTTCTGATATCTGTTTGCTTCAATCCAGTTTTTACCCCCATCAACAGATATGTCTACTCTCTCGATTCCCCGACCACCTCCCGAAACTGCATAACCACTAACTCTAACCTGACACACATTTGAAGATCACAATCATATTGGCTTTGTTTAAATAGCTATACAGGGCTATCACCAGTATACCGGCAGCAGAAAAATTAAGATCAATAGAGTAAGAGGGAAATTTTCATTAAATAATACAAAAGAGACGAAAGCTAGATTAAAGAAAGGCAGAAATTGGAGGCTCTTACATCTGTAATGGGAAATACTTTGCATAGATCATAATCTGCATTTTTTTTTTTATTACACATTGAACTTACAGAAGCGAACTAACCTTTCCAGGCTTTATATGATCTACATCCTCCAAAGAACATATGACAGACTGCAATTCAGCAGGTTCAACAACATTAGATTAGTCAGGTGAATTTGGACAGTGTCACAACAGAGAAGCACCACCCCCCCGCCACCAAACACCAAAAAGAAAAGCTCTAATCCAAACAAAAAGTGTATGTTCAAAGTAAATAAAGACTGAGAACTGTTTTCAAACTTCCCTGATCAACGCAAATATCAAGAAAGAAAGCACAATCAAGCAAAAGCAGTATCCTATAGTGAAAACCTGAACAGGAAAATCCATTTGAGGCCTCCTGGTTGACCAATCAATATTATCCCAATTTACGGATGGAGGAAACATTTTGTAGTCTTTCTGCATAAAGAAACCCTGCAAGGCAATGCCATGAAGTCAATTATAAAGGAAGGCAATTGTGAGGCCTCCTATTGTGAAAGTGTATGGAAGGAAGAAGGGTAAGAAAGAAATCGAACAGGCAGAAAGTTACTGGTGGTCCAGCTGAGGGAATATCGTACTTATGGGGACCATGGAAGGGGTTTTGGGATTCAGTGCGAGGAGGGAATATTTTTGGGGAGTGAGGACTCACTTGAGGAGAGACGGCTCTCTCGAATAGCCAAGGGTTACCTTTCATCTTGTTATTTGGGAGTGTTTGTGTATTTTCCATGTGCAGGGAGTTAGGATACCTAATAGCAATGTCGTGCAGAGAAGAACCAAGTTTATATTTCAAATTTCCTACCTGGCATTCCTCTGCAATTATGCTAATAGAATCGAGCCATTTAACAGAACGAGCACCAATAACACCAGGGACAACCACGCGCAATGGATACCCATGATCCCTGTTAAGAGTCTTTTGTGAAAGAGTAAATAATATTAAATATAGTAGAGCAGCACAATAAACAACTTAACAGCATAACATTAAGAAGTTAAACTTCTCCCACCCCCAACCCATATTTATAACAACAATGGAGTAATTACCCCACATCAAAAGGAATACTGGTAGGAAAGAATCCAACAAGCATTAATAAAAATTACAATTACAAAAAAACAAGAAAATAATTAAAGCAAGCCCATTTAATCAAATCAAGTTCATTCATTGTTGTGTAATCATATATTCAGTATATTGTCTCTTAAGTAGGAAAGATGAGTTGAGAAATAGAGAGAGACAGAGAGAAGTAGAGAGAGATAGAGAGATAATGAACATTTCATATTAAGGTTTCAACCTCTACTACAATGATATTGAAATAAGCTTAAATACTAAAAAGACTAAAACAGCCACAATGAACTTTTACATATGAAATAAACCTAAACTAAATAACATAATGTAAGATACTATAACACATAATATTAAATACTCTAACAAAGAGGAGTTTAATGTGGCAGTTATTTCAATATATAAAAATACACTTTGAACTCCTTTAAAGCAACATAACTTACTTCTCCATTCATTTCATAAGCAAGCAGAACATCTGCTTCGGGATTTGAAGCTTGGCTAAGTGGAATTGATCCCTTGTATGGACCTCCTTTTTCTTCCTGTACTTGATAACCATAGCAATCAAAATCATTCCTCTCTATCTACACATATTCCTTCGAACTAAAGGAAGTTAACTTTAACATTAGTCATATCTTCAAGGACATGTCCTCTTTTTTCTCATATTCTTTGGAAAAGAGCATCTAAATGGTCCAACATTGTACCTTGCACCTATCTATGCTCACAAACTCAACATGTTTTCCACCTTTTTCTGTACTATAGCTGCACTTTGGTATTCCAACAAGTTCAAGAACATCAGCCAATTTAGCACCACCCCAAACAGCTGTAAGGTTCAAAACAATTTTTTAAAAAGGATGCACTTTATGACTAACATATTTAAAACACTAGCTGATTCATATTGCATACCATTTCCTAGAGCAGAAACATCCCAGCCAACTCCCTTCACTGTTCTGATTTTGCTCATCGCTGTCCTTCTATTACCTGCACACTATATGTCCATGCATGCCAAACAGTGCAAATTATATAATCAAGCATGGCATAGTGGAAAATACAGTTAAACCTCATAGATTTCAAGTTGCAAATTGCAACCACCAGGCAAAGAAGAAAACTTGCAACTAATGCCTAGTAATGAGAATACCTGTAAAGTGGCAGTGACATTGTACTTTGGAAGCCTCCTGTTACATTATAACAATCTCAGCTGCTTTTTGAAGCGTATTATGATACAAAGTTTCATTTTACTGGTATCTCTATAAAGAAAAGGAAATGCCTTTTTAAATCCAAAGTACTACAGCTCACCTGATATCTTTCATGAACAGCTCTTTTGGGCTTTCTATTAGGCCATTTATAGAAACAGAATATCTACAATGTAAGAAAAAAGGTTTTGTAGTAATTGAATGGAAAATCAAAATGGAAGTGAAAAGATACAAGAACATTTACAACAAAACAAAGGAGGAAGAAGGAAACCTTTCGATATCATCCACTAATGGAATAGGGCCATGATTTCTCTTGTAAAAGAAATCTACAGGGGTGACATAAGAAGAAATCAGGGCTGAGCGTGGTGGCTCTGCATTGAAGGGCTCCTGAGGTAGAGATATCAGTGAGAGAAGATCAGCGCAAATTTAATACTAAAATCCCTAATAATAAATCAAAATCCCCTACGTGATTAGTTACAAATGCCTTTTTTGACAAGCATTCACCGCACAAAATCTCATATATCCTTGATCATGACTCATGAGACATGTAATTGTCCAAATATTCACGTTTCAGCACATATGAGGAGCAAATTTTCCGATCACTGAGTGATTATAAATACCTATTAGACACAAACATGAAACTTCTTGGACTAAATTTGTAATCGAACACACAATACGCCACTCAATATACAAGGAAATCAACAATTATGCAGATTTTGAACCCCAGAGTAAATTAAATAATCGTACAAGAAGAAAATAATTGGGATTCCGGGAAAAAGAAAATTCGTAGAAGAGAAAAACTTGCCTTGGCGTTGATTCGGAGACATGGGTGACGAAGTGGTTCCTGCGAGTAATCTGAGGGTGCAATCAATCCAGGCATTTTCTCACTCTTTCAGTAGCAGAAGAGAAAAGTTGTTCTTGGAAGATGGATGGCCACCGATTTCGTGAGCACGACGAGATGTCTCGATTCAATGGGTGATTTTTAATTTGGTCACAGCCAAGTGAATCCAACTCACGGAGAGGCTGAGCCTGTGATTGTTCAAATCGTCACAGGCGAGTGATGAACTGACAACGACAAAGCTACGTGGAAACTATCGATTGCCAAACCCCATCGTTTCACATTCTTTTGTTTTTTTTATAGCTCACAAACCAATTTCAAGATTTAACAAAAGAGTTAGAGATGGAAAAAATTATTCTTTTAGAATATAGAAAAGAAAATCAAAATATTTAAAAATATAGTAAAATTTTGCTGTCTATCACAATCTATCACTAGGATAGATTGTGATACTTTGCTAAATATTTTCAACAGTTTTGCCTTTAAAATAATTTCTCATGTTTCAACTAATTTAAATTATTGCCCTTTTTAATCGTAATCAATCGGAGTAAGAAATTCATTATCATAGGTGGTGTTTATCAAATTTATAAGGTAAATTACAAAATATATATATCAACTAATTTAAATTGTGTGGTTTGTAGTCATTGATGAGGTTTTTTTAAATATTTTTTATATGTTTGAAAGATTAAGAGTAGTTTTTTACACAAAGTACATAGATATATCTTTGTACAAAGCACACCCTTAAATTTTCAATCGTATCAAAAATATTTTAAACTTTTAAAAGGAGTTCAAAAATATTATTGTCGTTAGTTTTGGATAGAAACTCTGTTTCAAGAGTATCTCAAACCTTCAAAAGTTTCAAAAATACTCTTAAACCTAAAATAAAAAATTAAGATTAAAAAAAAAGTTCAACACTACCATATAGGAATAGAAACTTTTAATACCTTGTTGCAAAAATAACACTAAAATTTCTAACAAAAAAAAAGTTTAAAAATGCTCTTACTGCCGAGGTTTTCTTGAGTTAAAAAATAATGGATTTTAAAACAAATTATATAGATATCGACATTTTTTTCATACAGATACTTTCATTTTTCTCTTATTTTTCAATTTTTTCACCAATTTTCTCAACAATCAAAATAAAAACCCAAAATTTAGGTTGAATTATAAAATCCCGCAAAATCTCACAAAATTCCAAAATCAAAATCTTCCCTTAAAACATACAAAAGATGACGGTCATATAAAGAAAAAAATCTTCCAGTACTTCCATTATTCTCTTCTTCTTGTTATAGTCCATATATCTTATCTGAAGAGTAGAGTTTTATTTATTTATTAGATAAACATATGTGAAACGGTTAACAAAAAGGGGAATAACAAGATATTGAAGAAGATAGAGGAGAAAAAAGAGGGAAAATAGAGAAGTAATAAATTATTGACATTTTTTATTCATATAATAGTAAAGGTTTTTTTTTTTAAAAAAAATTTAAAGGTATTCTTGAAACTTTTGAAAACTGGAATTTTTGACACAAAACACTAACAATTTCCATCCATAGCTAACTGTAGGCTTACAAAGTTTAAGAATATTTTTTAACTCGTTTTAGAAACTTAAAGGTATTTTGACACCAAGTATAAAGTTTAGAGGTATTTTGTATACTTTAACCAACTTTATAATGAAAACACAAAGTGTGGGCCCCATTCCTAAATACGCAATCTCATGCCCCCAAATAAGTCTTCAATCAAAATCTCATGGATTATTATGTGCGATCTACACCATCTTTTTTACTAATTTTTCATCCTTTAACCTTTTCTCTAGATCCATAGCTATACTATAAGTATTAGTGTTGATAATGTATATCAATTATTAGTATCGATAATTTATATCAATAATAACCTATATCAATATCCATATCCATAATTAAAAAATTAGCTTTTTTCTTTTTATTCCTCATGATCTCTAAATTCATATAATAATCTATATATATTGATATCAATAATGATATCGATAATTAAAAAGTTAGCATTTTTATCTATAATTTTTGTGATGCCATATTTATGAAAACGATATTCAAGTTTTTTCTTTTCTTTTCTTTTTTTTTTTTTTTTGTTATGCGTGACATTTTGCCTT